>KK119628.1:84299-141478 GCA_000611955.2 Stegodyphus mimosarum
AGAAAAAAAATTTATTTATTTACAGAAAACCGACGTTAAACTAAGCTTGCTTTTTCGCCTAATTTTAAATGGTTCACTTAAACTGAAATCAAGAGTCCACCACCGGCCGAGCGATAAAGTCTCTGAACGCTGGTAGTTCGGTTTGAGATCAAAACTCATCGAAATGGCTGGCTGCTAGTTCGTTTTCCCCACGTGTAACGGAGTACGAGCCAGTTTCTCTCAAAATGCTCTCCACAAAAGCAGCCCTCCCACAAGCAGATAGCCTTTGAGTTTCTTTGACTTAATTAATTAACTTAACCAAAATAAAGCTGTCTGCCTTCTCATTTGGCTACATTTCTCTGGCGTTCGGTAAATTTTATAATCTATTTTGACCTTATTTGGCAATTTTAGTTTAAAAAAATTATTCTATAATAGCTGATCACATTAAGCGAATTGTTGATCACAATTTTCCATATTTTTATATACAAACGGGGGCATTTCGGCAGTTCGATAACAACATCCGAATGATAACATTATCCGCGATCACATTAAGCTGCGTCTGCTATATATATATATATATATATATATATATATATATTAAACAATTGCGTGAAAACGTGTTTTTACTCTCCTCTTTGTAATAGATAACTAGATTTTTTTTTCTGTTGTAACGAATAATGCCTTTTCAAGGTCTTCGGCTCAGACAGGTTGCTTAGAGACAACAATGACCTTTAAATAACCCCACAGCTAGAAAATTCGTAGGTGAGAGATATGGTCATAAACGATATCAAAGCTACTCCCCTTATGTTCGTTTTTTATTTTATTTAGAAATTGTCGGCTGGCTTTTAAACCAAGTAAATTCCGAATATATATGTGTTAGCTATTAACGCTGGCACTCTCGAAATTATCTCCTGCATAAAATAAATCCATGGTATGTCCTCAAGAAACTCGTGAATGGATATAAATTAATAATTAATTATCTTTCAAATCATAACCTTATTTGCTTAATATACTCTGAAATTAAAAAACAGTAGATGAACTTCTTAATAATTATAGCTTTATTTGCTTTCTTTAAAAATGTAGTAGCTGTAATAATATGCGTAATATTTAATAATGATATATATTAGACTCGGGATTGCGCGTCACATGCTGTCTGCTGCTCATTTTTGTGAGTCCCGCGAACAATAATCATATTTCTGATTATTTGATGATTACAGCCTTTCCTTTCTTTTGATGCCTTTTAAAGTAAAGTAAATTTGAATTTGCAAAACATTTTGAACCTGTCAACTTGAGAAATATTTTATAACTGTTAGTTTTACATAAAATTAAGCAAAAACAACCTTGCGTTTGGCACAGATTTTAGTTAAAATTCTGTTGATTTCGAGGGCTAACAGGTACAGGTCACTCTTGATGAAGAACAAAGAAACCTGCAACGAAGGAAAACCGCAGTTGTATTTGTACCCAAAAGGAGTAAAGTAAACGGGAAGGTAGCGCCATCTGTAGGCAGATATCGTAAAGTAAATTGAAAAGTTTACTACTGTTATTAGAATTTAAACAGCATTAGGAAGAACTGGACTGAAAATAAAATCATTAACTAAACAGGATACATATTTGTGAATGTGAAAAGCTTCAAGAAAATCTTATTTGCCAATGGAAGAAGATTTTGGATAATTTTTAAGACTTTATGAGAGTTCCCCGACATAAAGGTGCTCGTTTATTGTTATGATGACCAATTTATAACATGAAAAAAAAAAAAAAAGCTTAGGCCACCTTTATGCTAGGGCACTCTTATAGCAAGCCCATTTTTGCTTCCACATCGCTTTACCTGCACAAAAGAAAGGGCACCTTTATGAAAAACAGCGTTTTTACATAAAGGTGTTGAACATTTATTTTACCTTTTGTTTAAATTAATTAATCAATAACGCAGCTGAAAATCGGAATTACAGAAGAGTAGTACCCCAAGATAAAGGTGCCCGTGCAGTTGTACAGGTTGTTTTTCTTTTTCCAAGTTCGAAATTAATCCTGATAAAGCATGCACGCACCTTTATGCCAGGACACCTTTATAACGGTTTCTGCTTTTTCAAACTGAGGTCGACCTACATCTTTATGACGGGGTACTATTAAGAAGGTGTTCCAGCAAAACAACTGCAGGAGATTGTAGAATCTTTTAAAATCTGGTTGTGTATTCATTATAAAAGCATAGTTAATGTAAACATTTTTAGTTAATCCTTTTAGGTCCCTCTCTGTTTTGAAACGGTATGTATAAAAACGCAGAGAGAAAGAAAAGAAAAAGAAAATTAATGAAATCATAAATTATATTTTCTAAACAAGCACTGTAAGGTATTTTCTCTCTCCTTTCTACATGCCTGCGTGATGTAATGGTAACACACTAGGCGCGTATTCGAGAGGTCCAAGTTCTAGTTCCGGCTAAGGCATTGCATATTTCTTTCAGTGTCTTGACATCGAAAAAAAAATTCAGAATCATCGAAAAATCGAAAAAACTCTACAGTGGCTCGAACTAAAAGGTGGTAGATGGTGATTCTTCACCTCCAGGATTTGGCGATTGGGTCCCCAAATCCTCAGTCGCTCTTTAAAAAGGAGAGTATATAAGGTATTTTCCCGCTCCTTTCTGCATGCTTTCGTGGTGTAACGGTAGCACACTCGGCGCGTATTCGAGAGTTTCAGGTTCGGGTCCCGGCGAGGGCATTGCTCATTTTTCAGTCTCCTGCTTCAAAATAACCTAATGTCTCTACAGCGCAGGCTGTAAATGTAGACTTTTCATAAACTTCTGAGAGAGGAAAATTTTTAAAATTAATATTTTCATGGATAAATTGCATTGCATCATTCAAGGTAAATCCTGATAAAAATTTTTGAACACAAACTATTTTTAAATATTTCAAACAAAATGGCAAAAAATATTTATTTTTTGCAAAAATAAAGCAAAAAATAAATTAAAGCAAAAAATAAATATTTTTTGTTTTAAATTTTAGTCATCTTTAAGATCGCATATCACTAAATAAACAGACACAGCCAGCTTTTCAAAAGCGATAAATCCGAAATTCAATTATGTTTGGAAGATCATTTCATTCTCATTTCCCAGGTAAGTAATTTATCTAAATTGAAAGATGGAAAAATTCCGAAAAACTGCAGAGCGTAGTGTTATTTAACCACAACAAGAATAAAAACCTTCCTGACTTTCCGTAGCATCGTTTATTTAGTTCCCATATTTTAGTTTCTACGTTTTTCGTTCGATGCTCTCGCTGAAAAATGCAACAAACATGAAAATAAGTTTAAAATTTTCTTTCCATTTTTAACACTTTTGTTAGAGAACAATATATTATTCATGTGTTGGTTGAATTATCAAAGATTTTCTTTCCAGAAATAAATATTTTGTGCTTACTGAAAACAGATGAATTTATTTCTACTTAAGCTTACATAAAACGTTACATAAAATAAACGCAAATATAATGGTAAAAAGTATTTTAGAATGCCAGATTCCAGTATATTTTTAATGGAATTTTTACTGTTGTAAAAAATATTTTTTTAAGAAATAAAATATCATAGTTTAAAAATGTTCTATTTTTCTTCGAACTTTAGTTTTAACTTTCAGTTCTATTAATGATTCACACTATTTCACTCTTTTAGAAATATTAGCTACAAGAAACATCTGTCTTTTAAAAGCCAAATTCATAGTTCTAAAATAAAAATATGAATTCACTCACTCAAAAATAAATAAATAAATAAAATTTAAACTTTTCAATCTGAAAAATTCTTAATAATAAAACGACTTAAATAACTTTTTTCGTTCTTTTTATAATTAACATTTGCCTTTTTAACTTTATTAAAGACCACTTTCTTCGAAATTTTCCCATATAAAATTCAATTTCAAAATATTTATAATCAGCATATTTTTATAAATCTCGACAGAATGTTAAGTTTTGACATACATATTTTTCTTATATTCGCTATATTTCTTTTTTAAAGATGGAGATGACATTTGTCAGCAACATTCTTTTATTTGTGTTTGCATAATTTTTTTTAATATTCGCTATATTACTGCTTTAAAAAGTAATATATTGTGATGACATTGAGTAAAAACCTTCTTTTAGTTGAAAAGTGATACATATAAGAAAGTGATACGGACGAAAGGTGGGGTTTAGACAAATAGCAACTTTGTGCTAAAAAAGTCGGCAAACACTTTTTCCGAACTCGTAAAAAGAAAGAATCAAACTTCTAAAACTTCCAAAGCCATGTTACAAAAAGCATTTTCATCGTGATAATAAAAAACTTCAGAAAACAAAACTTCACCATTCTCAAAGTATAGTGTCTAGCATTATCGATCATTGCGAAATTAGTGGCAAGCTCCCATGAGCTAAAGTTTTGTCATTAACGAGAAGTAATCATTCATTTCCTGATAAAACTGACTCAGTTAATCGCAATACGAATTCTTTTCTTCTTCAAGAACATATTCATCTTTCGTAACAATGTCTAGACGCCTTATATTAATTACTGCATTAAAGACAAAAAATGATTTCGTAGTTTTTATTTTACAATTATGTGTCCCGAGTTCAAATGATATTTGCACGAAATATTGGTGAATGTTTTGACTGCAGCTCTTTTTCAACACTCCTTTCCGTAACCCCTAACATTTACTGATAGTAAAGTGTTATAATATGATTTACTGTTATGTAGGTTTAATGTCTAAGCAAGTTGCATTGAGCTGTTATTGACGTATTTTATTTCTTTGACCATCAGAATAAACACACGAATTTTAGGTGGCAAGAAGTGCAATTTTTGCACCTATCGTTTGGCATGAAACTTGAGCACCGTACAGGTGACAGCACGTCTTCTGCTCAACTCTGTCACAATTTAGTTGATATGAAGGATCCGCAATCATTGGAAAAAAATCCATTCACTACTTTCCATCGTAATTTTTTATAAGCTACTTAGAGAAAAAAGCTGATTTCCTTCTATATAAAAGCTGATATGAAGGATCCGCAATTATAGGAAAAAATCCATTCATTACGTTCCATCGTAATTTTTTATAAGCTGCTTAGAGAAGAAAGCTGATTTCCGTTTATATTTATAGTGAAAAATTGCCATATAATATGCGAGGTTAATTATGTGGTAAATTTAACGCGAAATATGAATTTTGCACAGTTTTAATCTGTGTGAGTTTAAAGAATTTTTAACTACCTTTAGAATCGCCTTCTCCAGTTATTTAGACGACATTCGTCAAAAAGTAAACTTTTTAGAATTTGAAAGAAAAAAAAAATCACCTTGTTTCCAAGGCGTTTTTTGTTGACTAGTAGCTTTTCGCGTTTCAAAAGAAAAAGAAGAAGGAAAAAAAAACAATTTTTTTTTTTTTTGGACTTTGTTACGCTTCGACGCCAACGGAAATCAAGGAAGAACTTTCTCCCACCCTTGAAACGCGATTTTTAAGAATGGATAAACGTGAATTACAATGACAAAGAAAATAAAAAAAAAAGGGCTGCAAAAAGCGTCCCTTAAATGTCGGACTCTTTTCAAGACCTGCCAATTTAAAGCACGCACGTCAAATTTCGTTAAATATTTCATTTGAGGGGCGTTAAAAAAAGAGGGCATACAAGCACAAAAGAGTGCCTTGGGAGAATAAAGATTTGTTATCGTGACCAACATCTTGCACGTTCCCAAACGCGAACGGCCTTCTCACGGAGAAAGCAGAAATTTTCATAATAACGAGCTTTCACTTTCAGAACTAAATCGCAGAGGCGAAACGGAAGAAGTGACTTCAGCGACATGAACAAGCTCTGGTGACATTTATTGTGAAGAATTTCAGAATTCAGAATGACTAAACATGTTCAAAATACATCTCTTTGTATTCAAAGGATTATGTTTTGTTTCACATTCTATGATGGACATTGATTGACGGCGTTATCAGCTGAGCATAGATTGGCATTTTAGTCTACAATTTAATATTTAGGTCTTTAAAACTGATGCATGACTTCATATGCATCTCAAACATTTTCTCGAATACCATTTTTCACAGCAGACCTTATTTATCGGTTAAAGAAAAAATGCTGTCCATCCTTTCTTCAATTAGTTAAAAAATTAGTCCTAATAATGCTATTCGGCTAGTGGAATTTAAAAAAAATTGCACTTAATGTTCATTTAATTAGGTCAAAAGCTTGATATGGCTCTAATTAAATATAAATATAATGTTAAAGCATATTTATTAAGTTACACATGAACACAATAGTAAGTGTCGTGCGATATGTTAGGTGTCATGCGATTGAATAAAGCAGAAAAATATTTCATGACGAAACGGTAATTATTTTCACTTTTTTACTATCAAATTTTACTTCACTAAATAATAAAATATTATGAATTGCTTTATTAGATATTTTATGAACTATAGATAGGTACTTCATTTAGTTTATCATCAAACCGTGTTCTTCATTTAGCTGCTTCAACATCACCAGTAAAATCTTCATTTAGATGGTTTGAATCATTTTATCTTTTGAATTTTAAAAGTTATTCTTGTAATGTTGAAATGTAGCAATTTTTGGTAAATAATCTGCCATATTGATAATATTTTGAAGGATACGCTTGATCTACCTGGAACATTTTTTTGGTAGAATTGTAATTATTAATGCTTTACAGGTTTAAGAAGCAAGAAAAAATGAGTCACAGTTTGACATAATGCTTACATTAAGCCTTTTATATAATCTAATGTAATCGCAAGTATGGACCTCCAAAATTAAGCAATGATAATAAGAATCTATATCTTAAAATATAGTTTGCATGATAAGGACAGTTGTGCAGAAGACTGAAAGTTTATTATTACCTAACTTTAAAAACGCAGTATAAGGATTAATACGAAGTACGTACTTTCAGTTAAAAAATACAGTAACTTTTATAAATGTGTCAAATATATTTCAAACAACACCATTTATGATTTTACTGCAATTTATGAAATGGAGAATTTATATTTAAAAATTTTCAAACATAATTTTAAACAACAAATTACTAGGGAAGTGTTTTGCATTTTCTTCCCGAGAATGATTATAACAATTAGATATTATTTATTAGTTCTGATGGATAAAACTTTCAATTCTTATTTCAAGAGTATGAAATTTGTGAAGATAATTTAGCATTACGATTAAGCTTCCTTCGTGTATTCACACTTATTTAAGTAATAGTAATTTAATAGAAAATAGTTTTCGATGTAACTGTTCATCAGAAATTAACAGATGAAAATATGACAATTTTTTTATGTCTTGTTTTATCATTCTCTATAGGTGACGCTGTTCTCGCACCAAATACTTATTATTATAGATATAGTATAATTTTGCTTTTTTTTGTGGCAACATATGCAAAATCAAAAGACAAGAAGAATTAAACATTCAATGGACGAAGCCCATCAGTAGCCAAACAGTAAACTCGCTCAGTCGTTGGGGGCTCAGATATCCGCAAACGGACTGGCTGCATGGCCGTTTTTGTGATCGACTCCATATGTAACGTATATACGAACTAGTTGACCCTAGAAAATCCTCCATGAAGCCATTCTTCCTCTTAGGCAGATAGCTTTTGCTTACTCTGTCATAATCAAACAAACCAAAATATTAGAGGAATCATTATGCGACGAAAGCCGAATGGAGAACTGAATCTAAAAAATTAATTGTCTGTTGTTAAGCATCAGGGTGAAGACATGATGGTTTGAGAATGTTTTGCTACCTCTTAAATGAGAAGTATACTTTTGATAGAGAGTAATAGGGATTAATATAAATATATAAATATTCTGAAGGAAAATCTGACAGCATATTCAAGAAAACTTGGAATACAGATTGCATTCAAACGCTATCAAGGTAACAATCTTAAACGCACAGCCCTAAATGTTCGCTTGTGGCTCTTATACGACTGTCTTGAAGTTGACAAAACTCTTTCATATTCTTCGGATTTCGAACACCCATGGAATGAGTCGGTGAAAAGAATAAGGAAATATCACATTTCTTTCAAATGTTAATTGAAAGCAATTCTTACGGAGGAATGGAATCAAGTGGAACGTTCTTGCATAAAAAAATTAATCACGCGACAAAGAGAATTAAAAATGGGGTTTTGGCTAAAGAACATCAAACGAAATATTGAATGTCCAAATATTTTCATATCTTTATTAAATAAAAAGTGTTTGTTCAAAGTCTCCGAATGCTTATGTGAGTTTAATTTCAGAAAGTTTTGAATAAACTATTATTTTTACCAAAAATATTTTGAATAACTTTTTACGAAACAAACAGGTTTATAAAAAGATGATCAATAATAGATCTGAAAAAAATAAAGTTATTTCGCTAACAGTTAATTACTGATATTTTCAAATACAGTTGAAAAGTACAAATTCCGAAAACAAATGTGAGCCATTATAAAAGTCTAAATCTTATTTATTTTGTCTTATTTTTTTGTGTCGTTTTAAAAGTCAAGTGATTCCAGGTAACTGTCGAATTACGTCCATAAAAATTCAAGATAAGCTATTAATAATTATTAATCATTGAATTTACCGCTAAAAGCCAACTATTAAATAATAAGGAATATTTATCAGCTAGCACGTCCGCAATAAAATACGTCTAGTTTGTATGCGATAGTTTTACTTAATATAGGTATTTGTCCGAAATACTACTCGAGTTAGATGAATCGTGACTGCTGCGCACACTAATTTGTCGCTTTTGAGAAATGCTACGACTGCCCATAAACGTCAGTATGGCTGTTGCTACTGTTTAGTAAACAACTCGTGCCATGACTCTAAAATTTCAAGTGATTTTCCGTTTTTTGGAGTAAAAGTTTTGTAAATTCATTAACAATGAGTTTTAGAAAAATTAATGAGAAAAGTGAAGCAACGAAGAATATTATTACGATCACGATGGAAGCGAAAAAAAAAAGTAGTTGAAAAGTATGAAGATGGTATGGGTATCCAGCAATTTTCTGTTACATACCGTACTTCGAGTACGATGGTGTCTACGATTGTGAAAAACAAAGATTATAAAATCGGCTAACGTTGCGAAGGAAATGAATCGATTACCAAACGAAGATCAGAAATCTTAGAGAATGTTGAAAAATTGCTTTTGACCTGGATAGCAGGAAGACATTTATCTACAGTATATATTTCCTTTACTGTATTTGTATTTTCATATTAAGGAGCAACAGAATTTTTTTATAACGAATTAATTATTTTCCCTTTATTTCATATAGGTAAAGCTCGTTTTTTATATGTCTAAATATCTGGAACGGATTAGCGACATATACCGAGATACCTCTATATGTGCAAAATTAATTTATCTTTTCTTCTGTTCATTCACATCAGTATTATTCTCACATGAATAAAATTTAAGTTTTTTAATTACAAAAAGTCTATTGCAGTCAGTTTGCATATTTGTTTCGTAATGTAGACGATTTATTAGTATGGAATCTTCTTAAAATTTTTATTGAAAGTGGTAGGAAGTTTCATTCTGTTTCTACAGTGAACAACAATTATACATAAAGTTCACTGTGCATTCCTGTTATAAAATAAACCCCTTTGATATTACTAGTTACCTTTTTATTGATCTACAAAATTTTACTTTCAAGCAAATATTGCTTAGAAGGTGGTAAAAGTATGAAACAATTATGGACCATTACAGCTTTGTTTTTGGAAGTCTTCCCGTCACCCGCACTTTCATGGAAGATTTGAGAAGCTACTGTCTGCGTCTCATTATGTCATTAAGAACTCTTAATGATCTGTTAAGCCGATGAGAACAGGACAACAGCGTGACGACTTTGGATGCGGGAGATTAAACATTGCCTACAGAAGTCAATCTCTATTAAACTGGACAAGACTTCTGACCTCTCCCCTTGAAAGAAAAATGAAATAAAACAGAGGAAAAAAAGAGACAGAAAGAAAAAAATTGAGCGTGGTTGAAAAAAAGAATTGGAATGAAGACAATTAACATCAAAGAGCTTGCCGACGTACTTCTGAAGCTGCGGTCATGAAAGCCTGCCTTTGAAATCTTCAAGATTACTCTCAGCTTCAAGAAATCTTAAAAGGAATGAGAGGAAAGTTGAAACGTATATATTAAGTCCTTGATAATATCAAAATCGGGGCGTTTGAATTGCACAAACTCTCGCCATTCCTCGAAAACCATTTATCAAAAACAAAATGGCTGTAGCTTGTTTGTTTTTAATTACAACGAAAAAAGCATTCTGTAAATTTAATTGATGACTAAAATGGATTTAAACAACTAAAATACTTTAAACATTTGTAATACCAGGTGATTTAAAGTAAAACGATAAAAATGTCGTTACCGTTGTTGAAGACTCTATATATTTAATGCAACGGTTTCATTTCATTCCAAGGAAATGTTGTCTTATTAAACTAAATGATTCTGCAGGATCGTGTTATACAATGGAATTGAATGATACTATTCCTAGGGTTAGTAATAATCTTTTTTACGTTTTTCTTTTTTATTCCCTATCTTTCATAAATATTGTAGCAAACAGCTCCATCACCTCTGCTTTGATTATTTATTAACGACAGTGTTCGTCGTTCTATCAAATATAAAGCAGTTAGAAGTTGCTCTAAAATTTCGAGCCAATACGAGCCTGAATTTAATGTCATCCTATTTCAAAGACCAGAAAACTAACTCACTTGAAGCCAGTTGGACTGAATATTCAGAAGCAACGGGCATTCAAATAATATGGTAAAACATTTCACACTTACACTTTCAATCTCAAATCATTAAGCAAAATTCTTACCAGAACAAGCGTTATGGAACACTAAATATGGGCTGTTGCCTCAATAGACATTGAGCAAGGTTAGGTTATTTAAAATATGACGGAGTCATGAGAGCTGTTTGCCTAAGAGGAGGGATATCTTCATGGAGGATTTTCTGAGGGAAATTAACTTGCACTCATATAAGGAAAACCACGAAGAACAACCATGCAATAAGCCCGTTTGTCTGGGTTCGAACCACAGACCAGGTCGAACTACCAGTATTCATCGACTTAACCATTCGGCCACTGGTAGGACCCTCTAAGCTGGTGCATAAATATTTCTGAAACTACAATCCGTGAAACCTTTTATAAGAACTTGGATCGTTATCTTTAGCAGATATAAACTATCGTATGGATCTGGGAAGACGAAAACATTAGAGTTAAGAACAATGATTAAAATGCAACCTAAAAAGATAAATCCCACTGCCAATTGATTTCCTAAAGAAGTCCAATTTTACACTGACATGCTCATGAATAAGCATAAACTTTCCATTCCAGATTATTTGAATTCCAGATCATTGAAGAAACCTTTGAGAATTAGACAAAAGTTGATCTGCCTCTTAACAATGCCTTATACTGTTTTTCAACCGAGAAATCAATACTTATAATGCATTAACAAATATTTTTCTGATCGAATTATTGCTCGTATCAACAATCTGAGGTTCAGAGGAATAACAAATTAGTATTCGGATCAGCATTTCCCTCCTATTTACTTCTCAGGTAATTTCATAGCATAACTTTCCAAGCTAAATATTCCAGAAAAACTCAAAACTACTTACAACAGCTTATTGCGTAAATACCATTAAAGGTTTCGCACTTTACTTCTCTGTCTTATTTGCAATTTTTTATAAATTTCTTTCGAATTCATTCTTTGTTTGGAAACCCTAAATTAGCTGAGTCCAAATGGTAATCCAAAACACTATTGAGAAGCTTTTAATTTGCCTGTTAAAAAATATCTATAAACTGTAGAGCAATAGTTCGCAACCAGTTTTGTTCCATGCCACCCTTTTCACCATTGCTGGAAGATTATTCCAGCCCCTCCTTTAAAAAATTCGAAAAATACATATACATTTATTTAAACTTATTTTTAATAACCCCTGTTGTACTGTGTATGAGTTGTAAACCCCTGTTGAGTACCCCTGTTGTAGAGTATATAATTTTTTTTCGATGCACGAAACATAGAAATAGATTGTGCCTTTTTCGGGTTTGAGCCACGAGTCTTCCAGTCTGCTAGCTAGCTGTGTCATCACTCACACCACGACAGCATGTATCAGAGGGATGCGATAATTCCTTACGTCCTCTCCCACTTAAAAGACGGCTGGGAAGAGGAATGAGTCTCTATAAACCAAATACAAATAATGACAACAGACGTTTTGGTCCAAAAGGAAAGTTAGTCCCATATGGAATATTAGTCTGTAAACTTCATTTTGGCTGAATTACTATAAACGGCGTATCACTTTTCAAATTGTTGCCACCAACTATTATCGCCCTATGTTATATTTAAAGAAATCAAATAATGAAGAATCTGCATGAATGTATGCACGTTTCTCGAAATTCAAAAAAACAACGGTACAAGCAGCCATCAAATTTTGAATAACGTAGTCCTCCAACTCGAATTTTGAATGTTTTATTATCTGTTTCATATTTTGTAAAATTTTAAAGAATTTTTGATTAATAAACTCAGTGGATTCAAAACGAGCAGTGGCAACTCTGTACGGAAAAAAAGATTTTTATCTTCAGCTCGCGAGATTGTCTATCGGAAATTTTAAAGACATGTTGTTTTTAAACATTTTGTACTTTTGCTGTTGAATCAAATTTTATGTGTCGTAAGTGCCAAGAACGTGAAATTTAAGAAATAAACTAAACATAGAAAACTTTAGTAATAAAGACACAAAAAGCCATCTTAGCAAGAAAACTGAACATTGATCTGATAATATGAGAACAGACTAAAAAAAAAAAAAAAAAACAAATATGTTATGCCAACACTTAACGCTGCATCGACAATTCTTAATCTATACTGCAATGTCGCTTTTAAAAGTTTTGTAATTTTGAAGCTGAATTGTATATGGCGTAAATGCAAAGAAAATTATGCTTATTAATAATGCTAAAAAGACAAAAAAAGTTAGTAGGAGTCAGTGTACCAGCAGATTGGTAGACTGCGAGCTCAGTGAGAGCATAAAAAAGCTTAACAAACCCTTTTCAGGTACCGCTAAAATTTGAAACATTTCGGACTTTTTTGAGTGTGTTTTCATGATTATGATTATTTACGTTGGAAACATGGGATTCAAATTGTTTATCTTCTAATTTCTAAGCGGATGTACTATCATTTATACCTTGAGAATACACATGGAGGATGTCATAATTCCTAACAAAGTATCCTGTGAGAATCAACTTTACAAATTGATTAAAATCATTGATTAATCTATTGCCAATTACTTGCTCGATTAGATATTTTGTTATCAAATTGCGTAGTTGAAAATCTCAGGTTAAGAACAAACTTTAAACTAGCAAACAGAATATAGAGGAAATTTCATACTCTATGTGATAATGCAAATTAAACATAGATTTTATTATAATAGTTTTGAACCCAGATGAAATGAAAATTGATATATACCAGTAATAAAAATAAATTACAGCACTCGATTCTTGCGTTCACACCCACCGCCGCACCTGTTCTTCAGAACACGCCGCATGGTGTTGACCGATAATAAGGCAAAATGTATTCTGAAGGTATTCTACCCGCCTACGCGTGAAAGTAATTTTTCTCTCAAGACCTTGGAACTTCACTTGCTAAGGTTCCTTAACTCGAATTCTTAAGAAGACTGAGGGAAGGGAGGTCATTGAATGGAAACTATGAAGCAAATTTGCTCACAGATAGCCATAGCCTTAAAGGGCTTTCGCTGTAAAATTAATCGTTTCGTTTAGTTTTGTGAGGACATCGCCTCTTTTAAAGACCTTTCAGAAAATTTGAACTTTGCAATTAAACTAATTGCTGAATGGTTATTTGGCTACTTTGAGGTAATAGGTCTCTCTAGTACACATGGTGCAGATTCGAATAAAGGATCATAATTATACAGTTATCTTTAGATTTGATCACCTGATAATAAATGAGGATAGTTTTCATCGCATATTTTTTACTAACTCAAGATAAAACACTGGCATTGAAGAGTTCACGTTTCCAGCGTAATCAGTAAAGTAATTAACTAAAGAGTTATTAGCCGTCAGAAACTTCCTAAATGTATTCCTGAATGTATGCTTTGCTGAACAAGAAACTGGTGCGAAATTGGATGAATAAAAGGGGATTATAAGGTTAACGAAAGCTGTATGAAATGCATATTGAAAGTTTTATACATTTTTAGTTCTTTAGAATTAAGTTAAAAAAAAGAACTAGCGTATGCTATTTTTGCTAAATAATAAAATTCGACGAAATAAAAGACCTTGGAAATGGAAGTGATTTCAAACCTTCAGTTGATATAGGCTACCATGAACAACTAGTGGTTCTCCTAGATTTCTAGAAAAGAAAGAAAAGAAAAAAAAAAAGCAATACTGAAAATAACAAACTGTAATTGAATGAAAGGGAACAGTTAACTGAACTCTCCAACGACCTCGCTCTTAAAATGAAGTTACAAGCCGAAAGGTACGGTTAACTTCTGGACCTCATATTCAGTGAAAATAGGATCGTACATTGAATGTTGTTCGTGTTTACTTCGCGGAGATAGGTCGGTTCTTGTACTAGGCTGGTTTAAAGTTTACCTGTTAGAAGTGAAATGTTCGGTATGACCTTTGCAAGTAGTTTGTGTTTGCGTTTGTTGTTGTTTTGTAAGGGTTTCTGTTTGTTAGTAAGATGAAAACTATCACTACGTGGATGAATCCATTCTTAAAATGTAGAAACACTCATTCACTGAATGTACTGAGGAAGGGGAAAATTACGCGAATGTTTTTAAAATTTTCAGAACCTGTTGCTGAAAAGCTAAGGGGGAAATTACGGTACTAGGCAGTGAATCCATGTTACTATTTTTACAGATATTCACATCAGATAGCGTCACTAGACGTCAAATTATGAAATATTACTAAGTAATAAAATTACACTTAAGGATGCTGTTAACATGTGTAACGACGTTATAAAAATTCCATTAAATAAACCATCTATTTTTTAGAATGACATCATTTGTTTCCTTTTGTTGATTCATAAGTCAGAGATAAATTATGACATAAAAGTGGAAAGATTTTGATAACTGAGAGGAGTATTATTCCGATAAGAGAAGGAAAGCCAACAATGCATGAAAAGAGAAAAAAGAATCTTCCTTCAGTTAAATCAGTCTGTCTTACCTTTCATGATTTTTCAGTGCGTGCTCAATAGCAAATTATAGACCAGAACATGAAAAGCTACCGCAGAGGAAACACTGGGAGTCAAGTATGACGGTTATGTTTAATATGCCATTACAATCACGTTATGTTCTGATAAAAATAAGTGACGACTTTTTTATTTCACAAAAAAGACAGTTTTAAACATTAATGTTTAAAAATAAACTAATTAAATAACTGATGTACAGATATGTTTAATACATTTATTTTCATAACAAATTATGTAACTCACCCATTCTTCATTTCCTACTGTTTAAAAGTAATAACGGACTAATTCCACAGAGGCTGTTCGCGCACTTTTTTAGACGATTTTGCTTTGCTATTAAAAAAAATCTGCTTGAAATTATTTTAACGGCAATTATATTTTCGTAGAAGATGAATATATTAAATTTGTAAGGTTTATCCAAAGTTTATTAACAGTTATTTTAAGTTTTGGATCTTTCCTATCTTATTCTAATTTCAGCTTACAATTTCCTGCCAGAATATAAATTCAGAATCGCAGGTGATGCAAATACTACTTAAGTCGTGACTACTTAAGTCGTGACTTCACCGACTTCGAGAGAGAGAGTCTAATTCCCTGACTAGCGCGCGTTTGCCTTCTGGCTACGTCTCTCTTAGCTGTTATTACGCTCGGCCATACCTTAGGCGCTTGCTAGGCTTCGCCGATTTAATTAATACTTAGGGGCCAACTAGTTAGACTCTGATAGCTTCGGCTATACCCTTTAAGAGCTTTAGTTAAGCTAATTTTATTTCAAACTATTAGTATTTTAAGTTCAAGCCCGAGTGGCAGCTTTATGTAACGTTCCAAGTCAGAACTGACTTGTAAATATACTGAATAATAAAGGGTTTTAAACCCTTCTTAAGTCTCACGTGTTCTCTTCACACTTAAGCGATTATTCGCTAAGTGTTCGTGGGGTTCGAAGTTAGAACTTTAGATTTAAAGAGAAAACCTCACAAATTATATTTTGAATTATTTTTAAATTAAATTATATTTTGAAATATTTTTAATATTTCAATTATAAAAAAAAAGTTGTGAAAACCAGAATTTTTATATCTAAATCTACTAAGGGATTTATGATTGTTGCTGGTTTTTCATATAACGGCAAATTAAAAATACAGAGAGTGGAGGAAAATATTAAGATCAACTCCGTATATTATCAAAAATATCTTTTATACCCAATTTTCAAATATAAAATACTGTTTATACACAATGTGATCGATCATTAGAGTTGCATCAAGAGAAAGCAAGCAGCGAACGTCAAAATCTACTCTTCATTTCCTGGAAAATTGAACAAGAAACGGTTATCAAGCCCTAACACTTAACTCATATTCTTATTAAATCTTCTGATCTATAACCAATGTATTTTTGAATTTTTGGATTTTTAAAAAGCAGGTTATCCAAACGTCGACCTGCAGCCTTCGAGAGCAATGGGATAAAATACCTCTTCCTATACTACAAAAGGCTGTTTCGGAAATTACGGTGCATAAAGATAGTGAACGGTAAGGCTTATCAAACAGAAAATTTAAAACACAAAAACTTTAGGTAAAATATTTCTGTAATTACAATGAAAATCGTCTAAAAATGGACGAACAGCCTCTGTATTTTGGATGCTTGAACACAGATGACAGACCTATTCCTATCCAACAAGCTTAATGAATCAAGCAAACAAGGTTCTTCCGGGCTCTGTGCACAAAACTTTCTTGAAACATAGTGACAAAAAGTTTTCATACTTGCTATAACTCTTCAAAAGTCAAAGCGTTTATGCATATGATTGGGAAATTTAAGCTCCTGAAAGTTATCGCCGCTGACGGCAAATTACGGCAAAGTCTGTTTGAAACATGAACTTTCCCACTTTGGAAAATCAGGAGATAAAAAAATCAAGAATTCCTGGATTCTAGAATTTAAACTGACACTCCGTTGCTATTTTTGAGAGTTTAGTATCTTTCTAGTTATTTTAGTTTACTCCTTAAAATTGGATCAGAAAAAGTGAAAAAAATCCGTAAATAAACTTCCAAAGGATAAACATAAGCTTGAAAAGAAAAGCTGAGTTCCGTGATTTGCAGTATCTGCAAAGATTCTGGAATTTAAACTGACACTCCGTTGCTATTTTTGAGAGTTTAGCATCTTTCTCGTTATCTGAGTTTACTCCTTAAAATGGGATCAGAAAAAGTGAAAAAAATCCTTAAATAAACACCCAAAGGAGAATCATAAACTTGAAAAGTTGAGTTCCGTGATTTGCAGTATCTGTCAAGAATCAGTGTAAGAATCAGGGCTGTATGGCTGTGAAATTAAGCAGGTATTTTTTTGCTTTAGTAATTAGTAATAGCTTTCAGTTACGCAACGTTTTTCTGAATTTTCATTATTACATTTATTGTTTCTTACATTTCATATTCTTATACATTTTTTAATTCTTCAGACACTCACTTTTTATTCCTGAACTTCTAAAGGATAGTGCAACTTTAACTGCTCGGGACGAGAGGAGAAAACTACTAAAGCAAAATAAATTTTTTGAATGTCAAACAACTAAAATGAAAAAAAAAACCGTATTTTTGGAATTTGGAGTTAAAAGAAATTTCAAAATTTTGGTTACGTGCCTAAATGTCTCAAATGAGCTGTTAAAGAGTATGATACATCAATTGCATTATTTAAAATTCTTTTACGTGTAATATTTCACTGACAATCAGTAATTTTAATTCCAGTATATTGAAGTATTTATAAAATTCACGTTTTCATAAATAGCATGGGTTAATAGGTTTTAAAAATATATTTTTATAAAACGAATACAAATGCCCATTTTTGACATTAATTATAAAATTTACAAATTAAAATATTCATTATTCTTACCATAATAATATCTGAGGTGGAAGGGGGAACTATTCTAATAGAACTGAAAAGAAGAGTATGTACCGTGCCCTCGTAAGTCCTTATAGGGCCATTATTTTCGCAACCGTTGGTCGTAGATGTATAACTTCCTATTACAAAAATGTTTCAAATAATGCAAATATTCCTGTTTTGGCATTTTTACATTAAAATAAATCAACTCTATGAAATCTAATTTTTTATGCTTTCTCTCAGACGCTGTTCTTATATTTAAGAAAATTTTAAAACCGTTATAAAAATAAAATATAAAAGATATGACTCCCGTACATGAGGATGAGGAATTTACAAGGTTCGATGAGGAAACACGACAGGAAAAACATTGAAAGATTTTGTCCCGAAGAACTGTCTTGTCGTTGACAATATTAATGCTGTAATGTTAAAAAATATGCGAGTCACGTATGATAAGTGCTGAGAATTAAAAGGCTGACCGTTGTAATAATCTACTTCTTATGAAAGAAAAGCTTCTTTTGTTAGAAACAGTAATAATTATATACGACATATTGTGGTTTATCACAAATTTGTCGTAGACACAATTAAAAAAATACGGGTAATTAGGATTCTACGAGCACAACTTACGACGTTATAATTCTTTCAACATATAGAACCTGGCGTGAATCTCATACGTAACATACGGAAAAACGTGTTTTAATGATAATGTGCTAGAATATTACGCAATAATCGTAGCGAATTATAAAAATAATTTTAAAAAATGGGAAAACTTTTAAATTTTACATTACGCCCAAAGGGGCGTTTTTTTTTAACGTATTGTGTGTTACATTTATTTATTAAATATCACGGTTTTCGCACTTAAACCATAAAATTCGCAAAATAATTTTAAATATCGCAAAATAATTTTAAAATGAGCATATCTTTAAAATTTCCGATACACAGTCTCGCGCGCTGAAGATAATTTTTTTTTCGTATAGTGTTGCGATTCCTCGCTTTGAAAACGTTGAGTCTGTAAATCGAAAATTCTTTAATGTCTGACAAAATGTCAAATAGATAATCAAGCAAATTCCAAATTCCAATTAGGAATTTGCTTGATTATCTATTTGATATGCCAGACAAAATTAATAGCTCTTCTGGGCTAACGTCCTTTGGACTAAAAAAACTAAAACTGTAGTTTAATTAGAATTTAGAAGT
The DNA here is from genome assembly GCA_000611955.2 of Stegodyphus mimosarum. NCBI lineage: Eukaryota > Metazoa > Arthropoda > Arachnida > Araneae > Eresidae > Stegodyphus > Stegodyphus mimosarum. The sequence continues at coordinate 103,444 of KK119628.1, forward strand.
AGGTTTATCTGCGTATTCTTCTTTATATTTTGTTTAAGTGAAGCCGCAATTTACCTTCCCGAAGCGACTTTTGTCTCACGAGAATCCACATCTGCTCTTTTTACAGTTATAGTCTTATTTTTCACTGATTATGTCTACTAGTTTCAAATACTTAACGCTTCAAAGCTTATTCCATTTGAGTTCAAAGACAGCATGTGTAGTGTTCAAAGAGCTCTGTGTCAGTTATATTTATATTGTATGAAATCCTTTATGTAAAATAATCTTTGCTTATTTTTTAACTCTGATGTTGTATTGTTTTATATTTAAAGTTTTAAGTAATACCGGATTTACTTGCGTATTATTCCCTTTTTCTGTTAATTTTATCGTATGAAAATAAACAGTTGAAAATTATGAAAACGCGATGTGGTCACAGTAAAAACATTACAAATAAAGGTATTTATAGATAAACTGCAAGCAAATGTCACAACATAATTTATTTGATAGAAACTTCCATTCCAACAAGTTTGGTTTGTTATTTAGCTATCGCAAACCACACGAAGGCTATCTGCCTAAAGGTAGGAATGATTCAGAGGGAAAACTGGCTCGTACCCATTATACACGTGGGGAAAACCACGAAAACGCCAGTGCAGCCAGTCCGTTCATATGCATTCCAATAAGAATACATGGTAATATTAGCATTACAGTATCTGGTAAGAATCTTCATTTCTGCTTTCCTGTACTTGCAATCTTGCCCGCTCTTATTGTTATCCACTGCTATTCCCTAGGCCTCAAGTGCTGTTGGAACTACTGCCTATGTTGTCTGCTACAGCTTGCAAGTCGTCACTATCCTCACTGTTCAGTCTGCCTTTTCGGAGCAATGATTTGCAGAACCGTCAAGAGCATTAGATAACCCCGTTTTCTTGAAGCTTTTAACTATTATTGCTTTACTAATCAAAATGCATACAATCAAAAATCTACAATCAGTTCAATTAGTAAAGCGAAAACAATGACTACGGGGACGAATCTATTTTAAAATTTAGGAGACGTTGCTTTTTGAAGGCCTCGAAAAGGGGAAAATTTCGTGAATATTTATTAAAAAAAACAAAATCAGAACTTTGTGCTTAAAAGCTAGGGTGGAAAATTCGTGAGGGGAAAAGCACACGAGTGAATACGGTATATTTAAAACTGTTTAAAATATTTAATACAAAAATTATGATGTATTTTAAAGGAGTTACAGTGTAGAATATTAGGTGTCTTTAAAAAATATGTACACCATATGACTTCCTTGTACGGAATATTAAATTATACGCATTTTGTATTTCATTTAAACTTATTGGCTTTAATTAAATCTACTTATTGGCTTGAATTACATCGATAGTGCATAAGTTACCACTCTTTACAATTTACTATATTTGTTTAACTATAGCGATATCTGGCGCTAGATTCACTTGACAGCATTACATCTCATTCATTTTATAAGTCAGAGTGCACAAAAATTATGTATATCCTTTGAAGAATTATCTAATCATTGCCGCATGTTTTATTCAAATACTATGATAAATCTAAAACGATGTGTAAAAGAAATTAAACGGAAAACAAAAAGAAACACTTTTTTACAGACGATTCAGTATTTCTCATTCAACTAATTCAGTTCTCACTTCGTGATAAGGCAAAAGTACATAAAAATTCAAAGTATCTATATTAAAAATTACGAAGTAAATCTTAAACACTTATTTCGTCCAATAAATTCCAGAATGGATTAAGCATGATTTAATTTGCAATAATAAAAGAAGACGTTATCTTTGTTCTTGCGAAGCTTAGTTTCTCTAGATTGGCAAGCTTAGTTTCTCTAGATTGGCAACAAATCCAAAATTCTCCTAAGTTTCAAATGTAAACAAATATGTCCGACATGAGAAAAATGATTAGGCTAAGCCGCACTTAAACAACTTTTAAATTGTTGATGATTCTACAAATCTAGCATGCAGATTTACTAAAGGCATAAAAACCTTAATCGGAAGATAAGATCAACATAATTCAACCATTTTTAAAGCAAAAAACGCACAATTTACCAACATATAAGAATAAAAAAACTGAGCTCACTGAGCCGAGTAACAGAGCGGATATATATATATATATATACATAATTTATATACTTTTGGTGCGGCCGATTGCACCAAAATAGGAGGTGCACATCTACATGTTATAGCAGTCCTATACATAAAATTTCAACGTTATGAGGCTAGTCGTTTTTGTGTTATGTAGGATACATGCATACATACGTACGTACGTACGCACAGACGCCAAGAAAAAAATTTCTTCAGAATCCATTTTAAATCAGTTTTATAAATTTTTAGGGAAAATGAGGCCTTTATTCTGTTCTTACGTACGAATGTCACTTAAAAACATCGTTAAAGTTCATTCAACAGCGGTCAAAGTAGATATTTTCCTTGAAATATGATACTCGAAACTTTTCGCGATTACAACACTTCCTTTCTACTTCGTACAAGGAAGTAAAAAGCAGGAGATGTGAAAAATGTGTAATACCCTCATCGGGACGTTGTGTGCTACCGTTACACCACGAAGATACCTTATATGCTCTCCATTTTAAACGGCGACTAGGTTTAGGGGACCGAGTCGCCAAATATGCACCACCTTTTAATTCTAGCCCTAATGTAGAGTCATTAGATTTTTTCTTCTTAAGCAGTAGATGTGAAAAATGTGCATTGCCCTCGCCGGGATTCGAACCTGGATCTCTCGAATACGCGCCGAGTGTGCTACCGTTATACCATGAAGGCATGTTGGAAAGAGGGAGAAAATACCTTGAATACCGATCAAACCAGAAAATACCAGATTCCTAATTTACCAGCCTCGGATTAGCGGAGTACATTCTAATGAGAAGTTAAATTTCTTTATTGCGGAACGGTGGAAAAATTATTATTAAAAACCATCAGACCATAAGTGTAAAATATAAAAAGAAAAAAATATCGAACGAAGGTGGAACAAAAGTGTTTGGTACTCTTTTATCACTATTTAAAAGATGGTTTGTGGCATTAACATGTGAGCCATTAGTAGCGATGGAGAATACAACGATAGTTTGCCGTTTAAATGATGGTTGAAGAGATGTGATAAAAATTATATTTTATTTTTTATAAGGAATACAAAATTTCCCTAAATGTAAGTAAAGAGACCAAGGAAAGGCATAAAAGTAATTATTAAATTTTAAAATGCCAAAACATGAATACTTGCTTCATTTAAAACATATTTGTAACTGGAAGTATATGTGTACGACCTATAGTTGCGAAAATAAAAGCCAGGTAAGACTTCTGTAGACAACTGTGTATTGAAGTACTTCTCAGTGATAGTTAGTGTTAGTAAAAATCGATTGATATAATATAATTCAAAAGAAGCCATGCGATATTTCATACAGTGTTTTTACAATATATTCCTCTGATATATGAACGTATGCGCTGAAAATTTTTATCTGAGCAAATAAATGAACCGATTTAATTATCCAGATAAAAATATAATTTCATTGGTACCTGTGCATACTCCATGAATCCGTTCCAGATATTTGGACTTACCAAACTGAATGTACACGGAAAGAATTTTTCCAGTAAGAAGAAAAGGAAAAATAATTAATCCGTTCTGATAAAAAAAAAATACTGCTATTATCATAACACAGTTTAACACTAAAATACAAATGCAGTGAGTGAAATGAGTGAAATATATACTGTATATAAATGAAAATTTACAAAATGTATTTATCTTCTTTCTTCAATTAAATCTCTACTTAGACCTGGTTGAGAATCACCAGGTCGGATCTTACTAAAAGTCTATCAAAGAACTTTGCTACTACCTTCACCTCATTATATTTCGGAAATGGAACATTGTTTGGTCATTCCTGGCGATGCTGTTAAAGCTGTTTTGAGCTTTGTTCGGATGGTCCTTCTCAGCAAATTTCTGACATCCCTTTATTTGACATCAGAGGTTACCGTACATTGACTGTCGGGCTTTCGTGTAAAATTGGTCATAGTGTTATCTCGAAAGAGGGAAACAAGTGTAGGGTACGCAGTCGTGACTCATCGAAATCGAGTCCTGTTTCAAACAAATATCGTATATTAAACAAAAATTTTCGCATCGAAATAGGACGTACAACAAATTGAACTTTTTCTTAAGTGGACAGATAACGAGGTACCATTGTGCATCCCTAAATAGCTAATTGCCACGGTTGTTATGTCCTCTCTTTCCGACCAAGAAGAACGTTCTTGTAACAGCGACCAAAATCGTTGATTCATGTTCGAAACGAAGCGCATCCAAACAGCCCTTTAATGAGTCGTTGCGAACTTCTCCCCAGTGCCCCTTCCTCCTCACTTGGGGGTCCATTCGAATTTGGAGCTGATCAGTGGTGCGAAGATGATCCATCGTCGTAGCGATGTATAAACTGCGAGGGAAAATTCTCCTTTGGAAAGTAAGTTTTGCTCACGAGATGATGGTAAGAAGGGATTGGCCGCATGGAACTAGCAAATGAGTAACATACGTAATGATGAAATCTAGCAGCATAAAGTGCAGCTAAGAGCTTATCGTGCAAATAACGTTCTGACAAGAGTGTTTAAATTTATTGTCTTCAACGCTCCTTCAGAGTTCTTTAAAACTGAAAAACCCTAGCGAAAATCATTGTTCAGGTTGAAAGAAATAATTCTGTAATAAAATTTCTATCAACAGAATCTCACTTGAAATATTTTAGGAGATGTATCAAAATGACAATTCGAGGAAGGGCGGAAAAAATACCAGCAACTATTTTTTTCACGCTGTTCCTCAACCTTATTCCACTGTAAACACATAAAACGGTCGTAGAATTTATACCTGATGCACTTTCATGGACAAAATTAATGCCGCGTAAAATTGTTTTCGATCTGAATAAAGAGAATATTTCCTGATTTCACCGAAAATGTCCGTGAGAAAAAGAAATGCTTTTCAGGCAAAACGAAACGTACATAAACACACTTTAAAGGTATATTCACACGATGCTAGGATGCTCACGCACATAGCGCTAAGTGAATTACATTCTTATACATAAAGTAATATCAGAGCAGCAAACATTTCTTTTGCTTGTAATTAAATAACTTATTATTTTCAAGGTGCTATGAAACGTTGAATGCTTTCTAACTAAACTTACATTTTAGACAGACTTCTCTCACCGATATAAAAAAAAAAAGATGAAAACAGTAGTAATTTACTTTTTATAATCTTTTACATTAAATATTTATCAATAAAAACAAATCGTTTAATTGAATAACTATACCAAAAATTAATATATTTTCTGAACTAAAAATAACAAATTGAATGAATTAAATGAAATTAGGAGGAAGATATCTGTTTAAACGTTTTTATTTAAATTAATTTCTCAATTTGGTGACTTGTTTATGTGGGTCAAATCTTGAATTTAATTTTTGATTCCCTTTCATAGTCCCTATTTCTATGAAATTTTTCAATTTTTGTTTCGATGACAAGTATAATATTTCATGGGAATTCTTACAAAATTCGAGGTAAATGTTTTTAGTTAATGTTGAGGTTTTCTTACACCTTACTTAACATTTAAACTAACAAAAGCCTGAATTTCGATCTACCATCGAATAGATCAAGAAATAATTTTCCAAATTAAGGGTTTTCGTGGAATTTTCTAAGCAATTTGTTGAATTTTTAGAGTCTTCAGAAAAATAGCTTATCTGTTGTCAAAAAAAAAAAAATGCTGGACTTTTAAATAAAATCTTAATCCTTCACTATTAACAATCTCATGGTTGTAAATGATAAAGCGATCGAATTTTGAAACCCAGCAGAAATTTAAATGAATTAAATATAAATTTACGTGATCGAATTGATCAGCAGATACTGGAAAAAAAAACTAACGTGATGTCATGAACACTTTTTAACTGTGCTGATTAGAAGGAATAATTTTCCAACTTGACAATAGGGTGATTTCCTTTTTCTACTATTTTGCCATATTACGCAGATCAAAATTTATAAAACAAAGTATATAAAAAGTATATAAAAAGAATTAAATTTTACGGTTTCAGTAAATGCGCAAAGAGAGCTTAGGTAGGCGACAGCAAGTGAAAAAGTGACGCGTAGTAAATAGCTGGTAATATTTAAAGGCTTGGATCTTTTGTTTCAATTCTGAGCAGCGATTGGACAAAAGATTTTGCACCGCAAAGATATGTTGACGGAAAAATGATGCAATACGTATTTTTGAAGAAGGCATGTACCTAATTAAAATTAAGAGTTTAAAGGTCCATATAAGAATTTGTTTTTCCTATTTTATATTTTAAATATATATATATTTAACGGCAACTCCTTAATTCTTCCCCTCTATTCTAAAAATCGTAATAACGTCTCTGGATTGCGTCATATCTAGATCAATCCATCTTGTATGGCCTGCGTAACGCCGATGACGTAACTCTGAGAACTGAAACCTTTCTAATTTAAACCAAAACCTTCCTCTTAACAGACTACCATTTTGGATAAGTACGCAGTTTACATGCAGCCCAGGCACCCTGGTGCTAGCACCGCATGATATCTCCGAAGCTCTGTTGCCTTTTGGACGCTATTTCATTTCGCTGTGCTATGTCATGCTGTTAATTACACCGTTATTTAAAATGTGACACTCTATATAAAATTGTGGTGTGTGTTACATTGAATGCATATAATATATATAATATAAAAGGGAGCTTTGCAATATTGATGACGTAGAACGTAAAAAGTTGAATCCGTAATGAAGAGCCAGAATTTTGATGGCCTAGAATGATGAAATCTTGATCCACAATGCCTAGGACACTGGAAGCAGAGGTAGATTAAATAGTTATTTTATTTTAGTAAACATTTTGCGGTCACAAACAACTTGGCACATTATTTGTTCCTATTTCAAAATGTTTTCATTTTTGATAACTTTGCAGCAAGAAGAAAGCAGCAGACAGCAGTCCAGCTAGACCATAGGTTCCCAACCTTTTTCGAACTGGTGCCCCCTTTTCTAGTGAATATTTCAATACCGCCCCCCTAGAGAAGTAAGAGCGTACATAATGCATGGTGAAAACAAGAATTAAATAAAAAAAATTACTAATAGATAGAATGTTGTTGGAATTGAAACGCTACTGAATTTCTTCGTTATTTAAAATGGCAGGGGTTTTGATGATACGAAATAATCCATAATAAACTATTGCTTTCTAAATAAATAAATTGACAGTTTCAGAGAACACTCAAAAGGCATACTTAATTATTATTAAAAAGTATTTTTATTAAAATTTAAAGGCATCGAATTTCTAACTTAACTAATGAGAAGGCTGAATTTGGTGCATTTTAAGAAGCTTGTTAATATCAGGCTCGATTTTACTTAAAAACAATCGTAAATCGCCGCGTTCAGTAACATGGAGCCGATTTCTCTTTTTCGTTACCAATGTTGCTACAGCACTAAATCCACGTTCTGCTAAATATGAAGATGGGAATGCTAGCAGAAATCGTTGCACAATCGACCATAATCTTGGATACAATTGCGAAATCGACTTCTGCAGCCAAAATTCTTGGTAGCCATTCTTGAATTTAATTTTTAATTCCTCATTTGTCGTCAGTTCTATCAGTTCTTCTTCTAACTGAGATGGTCCTGCTGTGTTGACATTGGAAAAAGGATCCAAAACCCAGTCTGGTATGTCCATGTTTAAAATGTCCTCGAATCGTTCCTTGAAGTCATTGTAGAGGTTTTCCAAGTGCTGACAGTAAACAAGCAAGTCGTCGTGCTTGAATGATACTGCTGATAAACATGGGAAGGTATGGAATTCACGTCTGCCTATATTTCTTTTATATAATAGCAGTTTAGACACGAAAGCAGCAATGCTATTTTTAGTCTTAATCAAGTTTAAGTCTTCTCCTTGAAGTTGGAGATTGACATCATTAAACAATTTATAGAGGTCTGCTAAGTACGCAATATCGTTTTTTGATGCGATGAGGTTGTCGCGCAATTCCGTGTCTTTGTTTCCTAGGAACTCTATCACAGATTCAAACAGATTGTAAAATCGAGTCAAACAAGTACCTTTTGAAAGCCAGCGCACCTCTGTGTGAAGCAGCAATCGGTTGAAATCTTCATCATTTGCAATGCAAAGCTGACTAAATAATCTGTCATTCAACGAGTTACTTCTGATTTTATTAACTGCTCTTATAACATATTGCAGTGATGTATGGAGACGTTCGCTCAAATTTTTCGCAACCAAATGCTGTCGATGAATTACGCAATGCACAGCAAGCACGTCCGGAACTTTATTTTTTAAGCATGCTATGAAGCCTTTGTGACGCCCTGTCATAGCCGGTGCGCCATCCGTAGCAACCGACAAAATATTATTAAAAGGAATTTCCTTTTCGTCAAAAAACTTTTGCAGTGTATCAAATATGGTTTCTCCTTTTGTATCTGTTTCCAAATTGGTAGCAAACAACATTTCTTGACATATTTTTTCATCTTTGATAAACCTCACGTACGACAATAACAATGCTTCATTGGTTGGTAAAGTGGACTCATCCAGCTGAATTGAAAATTGACAAGTCTGCAGATAATTGCACAACGATTCTTCAATGTTTTCAGCCATCTCATCAATTCGTCTTTGCACAGAATTATTGCTCAAAGGAATTTTTCGGATAATATCTGTAGCTGGTTTATGGAGCACGGTGGTTATTACTTCTTTAACTGCTGGTAAAATTAAATCTTCCCCAATAGTATGTGGCTTGCCTGTTTTAGCAATCAACAATGAGATATTGTACGAAGCTCGAAGTCCGTCATCGTCTTGTTTAGAAGCTGATGAAAATAATTTTGATATAGTTGGCTGATTTTCAATCTTCTTTTTTATCTCTAGAAAATAGGTCATATCTCTGTCTTTCTTATCCGGATGCATTTTATTAAGATGATCTTGAAGCCTAGAAGGTTTCATCGCTTCATTCGAAAATGTTTTTTGACAAATAAGGCACAATGGAGATGATGGATTTGAGGGATTTTCGATAAATCCGTATTTTATATAATCCGCACTGTACTGCCGCCTCTTCTTTTTTGCTTCCGACATGGGTTTTTCTTTACTTATACTTGATCCAAGTTAAGGGAGCTGCAAGGGATACTGCCGGTTTAAATAATATAAGTTGAAGTAGCAAAATATTAAGGCAACGCCGTTTTCATCGTACGCAGTACATGCTGCGATGAACGATAGATAGTGTGAGCCTGAGTCTGTAGCATTCTGCGGGGCTGTTCTATTTTTAGCTACCTACAATTTTTGATCGGGTAAACCACTGGTGACGATTTGTCTACTCCGCCGCCGCTTATTTCGGCGCTCTAATTTTTTCCCGCGTCCAACGTCGCCTACGCACTTTTACAGACTCTCTTAGAATACAGTTTAGTTGGAGATCTCGCTATCGTTGCCGCTTGTAAGTGGCATTTTTTAGTCCCAGTGACATTTTTTGTAAATGTTACGGCCAAAGCCCGAAATCGGCCAATTCGCATTTTGGCCAACGTTGCTGTAAACTTACCGGCGAATGTCCAATCTTTTTGTTGATTTCTGGCTTTGACCGACCAATTTGGGAAAAAAGAAATCAAGGGCAGATGGTTTTACACACTGTTAAAAATGAAGTATTTAAAAATGAGTACTTCTGTGAGTTCAACGAGTAGAAACTATTCAGTGAACGCATATGCTGTAACAGTGTGAAGATTAGATATACGCCCTTCACAATGACGAATTATATCTTAAGCAAATGCGTTGCGTATCGAGTATGAATACAGAGGCAAATTGAGTACTCAATTTGTCAACTACCTTTAAGGGTGATCCTTAGTCTTTTTCTGCTCCATAGACTCAATCTACCATTATCACATCAGGCTTTGGCCAAGAATTCCCAGCCACTTCGCGAAATGGCCGGCCGAAGTATAAAATACAATATTAATTGCAAGTATTTAGGACTTTGGCCAAACCTCCTGGCCAAAACGCGAACTGGCCGAACTTCGGGCTTTGGACGTAACATAAATATGTACATAAAGACAATAAAGATATATTTTTGCACTGAAGGCTTTTCCTTCTGATATTATGAACTCCGGTTCTACTGCTCCTTTCACTAAAATGGTGACCCTTTCAACAAAAGTCAACAGTTTTCTGCGACTTTTTGGAGTGCATCTCGCCAAATTGGCAAGACAGGTTGCTAGTTTTAGCACATGCAGCCCCAGAATCGTACATACTAGAGAGGTATGTCTTTCTCTGAACAGTGAAGTCTCATATCGAAATATGTGAATTTTCGCACACGTGATAGAAATGAATTATCAGCGTGATTTTAAAGTCTTTTTTAGACTATATTTAGCTAATCTTCCAACGCCCCTCTGTGCCATATCAACGCCCCCTAATTTTCTCTGGGTTTTTTACCGCCCCCCTGAAATCCTGAAACGCCCACAAGGGGGCGTTATCGCCCACGTTGGGAACCTATGAGCTAGACTGTAAGCGATATTAATTCAGACTGGGTTAGTTTTGGTTCACAATGCATTTGATTGGAAAATTAATACTGAGGGTAAAATTATTATTGGTTGTTTTAGTTCCATTTACATCATTAGAATTATATAATAGGGATATAACATGGATTAGTCTCGAAATGACGTAACGCATTACATTTAGAGACATTACTGTTTTTAGAATACTGGAGGGAAATTAATTGACGATGCTAATTTAAATTACAATTTATCTTTTATATATTCTTTGTTTTACATACATATAGTGCAATAAAGAATACATATAAAATGTGAAAAATAAACTTGTAACTTTAATTTGGCAAAAAAGTCTTTTTAATTCTTCATTTTAATTTGGCGACCTATCCTTTCTCTCCTAAAACTACTGACTGTTTATAATATCTCAGAATTAATGCGAATCATGCCATCTTATGTAAGCGTAGCAATGCGGATAGTTTTCTCATCTTAAATCAAAGAAACTTTTGACTATTTTTCTGAATGTTCACTAACATTCACTCCTTTTTCCTACTTTGCCTTGCTGCTGCTAACAGGAATCGTTTGGCGCTCCACTTCGTCCATATACTATATAAGTTGTTCAAAATTGTGGGACGCATATCTGCTCTTGGACTCACTACTGCTGACACTTTGTCTTTTTTAACTTTATAATTAAACATCATTTTCGTCTCCCTTTCGACTTGTCAAATTCGACAGCAAAACTACAAAATTTTTAAAAACGACATATCTTTAGAATTCTAAGAAAAAATAGATCTTTAGATAATAGATAATCTTTAGAATTCTAAGAAATAAGTGTTACCGTGCACTTTGTAGCCCAGAAGAGTTATTATTCTTATACCTAACTTTTGCGTCGAATCACTTTTTAAACATATACCGTTTAACATTTCTAATAATTAGAGTTAGCGCGGCCAACCGCTTGATTGACCGATCTCTCAAGGCCAGTTGAAAACAACATCAAAAATTGCAAATTTTGAAATTAAATAGCCCAGGGAATTTTTTTCTCGTACGGCGTAACAAGTATAAAATTGTCACAAATATAAGTTTAGGAACCGGGAGAACGCATTAAAAGTTAGATTTCGTTATTCGTCGAAAATTAATTTTTTAAATTGACATTGCCAAAGCATGAATATTTTTGTATATATATAAAATCCTTTTGGTATTTACGATTGCAGTGAAAAAGGGAAATGCACAGCTAGACGTTATAGCACTCGCATACACAACATTGCGGCGTTCTATGGCTAATTATTTTGAGCTATGCTAGATATATAAGTCACGAAAAAAATCCATGAAAAAAATTCCATTTTGAATCAATTTTACAATCCGTTTTAGAATAAAGAGTCCTTTATTCCATCCTTAAGTGCAGACATCATCTAAAACATGATCAAAATGTATCAAAATGTCCTCTCCCATCAGAATGCAAATTAATTAATTAATTACTATAGAGTTCTTCAGTTAGGAGACAGCCTTTGGTAGCTCTCCTTAACCGGTTGCTGTAGTTAAGCGTATATTACTTTATCATCAATATTTGAATTTATCTGGAATCTTTGTTTTACGTTTCCCGCAAATAGCGATTCTCTTAATATACAACTTGCCTAACCGTCAAGCTGATATATTCATATACAAATTTGTTTTAAACTTTCATATGAATTTGTATTACGCAGCTTAGAATGTATGACGGGACGATCGTCTGTCTGTTTTTACGGCTTTAGAAATTAGCATTTAGAATAGAATGAAACCACACAAAGGTACATTCACTTTCTACGACTACATATACTACGCTATGAGAATTCATTAACACGGGATTTCAAAAAACTCATATCGTTCAATGAAATTAATATGTCTCTCATGACGTGTTGTTCTGAGTATTCTACAAAGAATTCAAACAGAATTAGTACTTGCATTACGTTAGTAAGTACTAATTCTGTTTGAATTAGTACTTAGTATGAAGATTAGTACTTAGAATTAGTACTTAGAATGAAGTAGATTTAAAAAGCAAAGTACAACGTTTGGCTGATAATTTAATTTGCAAAATATAGTCTTCCTATAAGGACCCTACAGAGAAAAGGAATCTTACCAGAAGTAATGCTGTCCAGAAAATAGTACAGAAAACCCCGACTCCTTTTCACATTTTGAACATTAAAAAAATTCATTCCTGTCTTGCTTAGCAGCCTGTTTGTATCACAGAATTAAATTGAACTTTCTTTGAAATCGTTTAGACGTTAAGCATATCTTTCTTTCTCCTCCAAAAAAGTTCCTTATGAGGTCGTCTGCTTGTAGCTTTTATTGATACCATTAAAAGCCTGGGAAGGCTGAACAGGGAGCTGTGTCTCTATCTATCTTTAACTGTCATTTCACGTCTGTATTTTTGCTGAATTAGACAGGCTTCAGATGGCTTGAGTTGTTATCTTCAAAGAACATTATAGTCTTTCAAATACTTTCTTAGATTTTGATAATATCACCATGGTGTACACACTGCCCTTTAAGAGAATGCATAAACTCTGTTCGGACTTATCTTGAAAATTTTTATTTGGAAGAAATGACTACTAAGCAGATCAGTTTTAAGCAATTACATGAAGTTAATGTTAGATAGCTTATTCAATAGATACATTAAAGATAAGTAGCAAGAAGTGATTTTTCTGAAATACTTTTTTATGCCTTGGCTTATTTGAAAAGCGATGCCTTTAATAAGCTACAAAAATGCTTTTAATTTCGAAAGATATATTTTTAAATCCTTAGTATGATTATACATCTGCCTTTCACCTTAAATTCGAAATATGAAAGAATTTAACACTTCTAAGAGGATTCTTAAAGAATTATAAATTTAATAATGTAGGACAGAATTAATAACAGACAGAAATTTATATATTTCCATAGTAAAATTTGAAATAGAAATAATTTGCTTTTTTAGCCTTAAACTTTTTTTTCACTATTTTGTTAAAATAAATGGAACAAATAGTGGCGATCTATAAACTAATTAATTAATTTTTAAGCTTTTAATAAAGACAAAAAAATTATCATAAAGAAGTTAAAAATAATCTCCCCTCCTATCTCTCTTTTTTCTTTTAAAGTAAAAACGCAGTTTGAAAAATAAGAACAAAATAGTATTTGATTTGATACAGTTTGTGCTTCGAAGTTTGATCCGTAGCATTTTGAGATCTTCATAATTAATGTTAATGTTACACGTTAGATGACCACATGTATGTATAAATAAACGTTTAATTTTTAATTTAAGAAGTTTTTTATTTTTTTATACATCTCATATATATGTTTATAAACATACTATACAAATATTTAAAATTAATACAAAAAATCAGTATGTAAAAAATCAAAAGTAAATAAATATAAAAAATTAACGCACAGCACGAATTAGCAGTTTATGATATATCTTCAGGCATTAAGCGGAATATGAAATATCTACGTAAACTTTAGTGAGCTTAGCTGATTAGTTTGATTTAGTTGATTATGACAAAGCACACTAGGGTTATCTGCCTAAAGAGATAGATGCTTTCGTGGAGGACTTACTGAGGGAAACTCGCTGGTATGCACGTTGCACGTGGAAAAAATCACGAGAACATGCAAGCCATCCCGTTTGCTTACAATCAAACCAGGTCGAAATTACCAGCGTAGAGCATGATTTCACCACTCGGCCTCTGGTGGCCTGCTGATTAATTGAAAACACTAAGTGGTAACATGTCTAATAAATGTTTGATTCTAGATAAGTGTTGAACAGAACCAAACGGAACTTATTCTACTGACAGTTATTTTGTTCTTTTTAGTTTAAATCAAACCGAGTTTAGTATTTTTTATAATAAGTATTACCCGAAATTGTAACAAGAATATTTAATCTTAATATTTTTTAGTGTGTTGCATGAGTTAGCCTTTTCACGAATCGAACCCTTTATATACGGTATCCACCAAATGCTTCACATTGGTTACCGTCGGTTTATACCTATCATCCACTAAATGCTTCACACCGGCTAGTGCCCGTTATGGTCGGCGTCCACTAAATGTCTCATATTGGCAATGGCTTTATGCATCATCCACTAAACGCGTCGCGTTGCTAGCGACAACAGCAGTAACGATACGCGAAATGGATATCATATATTCAACAAGCGCAGGCGAAAATGTTCTTGACATAAGTAAAATGCATTTGTTTTCTAACTTTCGTGAAGAATCAGTTAAAAGTAAAATAATTAATCAGAGAAATTAAGTGAACAAGGCTAGTAAATTGTAACATCAAAAATTGTAATTCTTGAAAGCTACCTATCTGTTTCAAATATTTATATGTGGCTTGGGTTTTGTCCTCCGTTAAGATGGATTATGACTATCTGAAGAATGGCAACTGATGAACGATAGCGATTCCAGAAGCTGAGATGAAAACTAATCATAAAAGAAAAAGGCTATCATCTAAATCATCTAAGAAAAAGGCGATTAAATGTATTGAGGACAGCAAATTCTGAAGAAATGACTGATGTGAACGTACGAAGTACCAAGTGTCAAATATTGCATACTTTGAAAAAATTGCAAATAAATTCATGATTGATTCGGGATAATATTTCATGATTTTACACAAACAGTAGGTTATTTAAATAAATACAGTATTTATTCCCGTATTTCTTCCCCTAGCGTTTTAGCAAAAGGTTCTTGAAAGTTTTTTAAATATTCTCGTATTTTTCACTTTTCTCAAGGTGTTTAGAACGCGAGCTTCCTAAATTTTAAAATGCATTTGGCCACACAGTGATTAGTTTCGTCTCCTAATTGATTTGCTGTGGAATTTGGGCGCATGGGTTCTGACTGATGACGCATTAAAAGTGAAAAGCTTCAAGAAACGGAAATATCAAATGTTCTTATTGGTTCTGAAGAAGACTGCACGTGGAAAGACAGATTGAAAGGTGGCGGAGACGATGACAACGGTGAGTACTTGTAAACTGTGTCAGACGACACAGACAACTTTGTTAGCAGCTTTATATAATTTGAGGCCTAGACATTAGCAATGGACAACAATAACGGCGGGCAAGATTCAAGATAGAGGGAAGTAGAGTTGAAGATATCTTACTGGATAGTGTAATATTAATATTATTGTGTGTTCTTATTGGAATGCAGGTTTATTTTAAATAAATAGTATTGTGACACTTACCGCTTGATTAGAACTTATTCCCGAATTATTTTCATTTGATTTGTTTTTACTGTAACCACGTACTTCGGAAATTAAATATTTCGTAGCATTTTCCCCTCTCGATTTTCTTACGATAAAATGAGTGCAAAAAGGAGAGAGAGCGCGTAAGTAAATCTGGTATAAGTTCTGCTGAGGGAATATTTATTACTTAAGGTTAGTTCTGACGTCGTGAAGAGGTTAAAATTCTTTTGTTAATTGTTGTTCTACGCAACATTTACGATTTTAAATGGTTTAAGATAAATACACAAGCATATTGTTTTTATGGCTTCCCACGATGAAACTCTATTCCACCAAGGAAGTAAGTATAATATAACAGATGACTCTATTATCGCACTGCATTTGCAAGCAACGATGCGAATCTACGCATGCGACAAGCAAACTTTCTCTAATCGCATTGATTACATCAGATAGCAAACAAATGACGTTTGTTATACATGAATCCAAACGGATGCAAAGTTAGTAGTTGAACCAACTTTAAAAACTTTCCACACCATTAACTTAAGGTTAAAGATACGATTTACGCTTAATATCAGGAGCTTCTTCGCGTGCGTTCTAAGTATGTTAGCAAAAAGACATTAAGCTAAAATTTTATGGAGTGTTTATTATCAAACCTATTGCCAAAGAGTACACTTTACATAATTTCAGGGAGGATAAAAAGGATAATTTTAAGTGTTTTGTAGTTTTTTTAACTTTAATCAAACTTTACTTCTTGAATTATAAATTAATATTATAAAAATGTTATAAATGAAAGATGAAGCAATTTGGCTTCTCAAAAAGCAAAGAAAGGGTATAAGAAAACTTTACTGATGTTCTTTCCATGTTCCGACGTTTTCCGAAATATTATAATTCAAATGTTAGTGAACAGATTATAATAAAATAATTACGTTATTTGAAAACCACAGAAGACTACTTAAAGAATAGAATGAAATTAATAAAAATAAATAAATTAATAAAAAGTATCGTATGTTCTGTTTAAGAAATATTAGAATAATTACGATAAGGTGGGCACTAATAAAATTCTTTTCAAACTTTTTCCGAAAAATGAGGAATAGCGGTGAAGCAGAAGTCAAGGAATGGACGTGAAAAGAACATTTTATAAAAACGAAAATATAAATGTATTCTGTAATTAGATTAAGTAAGCAAAAGATTATTAAACGGGAAAACTTACCAATTTTCTTTCTTTCTTTTTTTTTCACTTGAATATCGTCATTTTCCAACAAGAAACTGAAACCTTGTTCCCAATATAAATGAAAATTTATCGTAATATTAAGACTTATTGTGGCCTCACCTGTACTTACGCATTTATAATGGCATTTTTATTACTTGATTAAAGCTTTCTAGCCTTTTTCGTTCCTTTTTAAATGAAACATAAGTAAGTAGAATGCTGATTTGAAAGGTTCTGTTCAAACGGCAGCCATTATTTACACCCTCGTTACCATTTAGAAGAATCAAAATATTATTAAAGTATACTACCTAATTATGTTGCGCTGATAAATAAGATAACATTAATTTAAAATTAAAAAGCTGTATTAAAAATGAAGCACGACGGGCAATAATTCATCGACTTTCTGCACGGCCATTTTATTTATTTATTAATAATTTTTCATTATTATTTTAAGTTAAGCATTTCATATAAAGGAAACAGATTTAAAGTTTAAAAAACGTAATTCAAATTTATAGAATTTTAACTGAATTACAGTTAAAATAAGAATATACTTCTGAATTAATAAATTTATACCGGTATGTTTTAACAGTGTTTGAAATTCTTCGACTGAAACGTAAGAGTTTGCACATTGTTGCTGGAGCATTTTGTGTTGACAAATTAACCATTGCTAATTTATTCTACTTTTCCGTATCCTGCTTTAACTCAAAACAAGAGATCGGGCGAGCACTAAAGATCATACGGTATTCGATGTTTAGGTGAGCCAGAATGATTATAATTTATGAGGAACGCCATTTTATTTTTTTAACTACTTACTTTGTTCTCATGTTTTCCATTATACTATGCAAATGGTGGATCGCTGAAGAAAAAGGAATGGGTATGTGATCTATCAGTAACTGCCTACTCTCTACGATGGTCTAAAAACTAAATCTACCATTTTCTTTTTTTTTCTGAGTTGAAATCCTTTATGCAAAACACATGCGCATTTTCGTTTTAATTCGAAACTTAGAGATGAATGAATTATGTCATATCCTTTGCAATCTTTGGTTTTTGTTGAAGTCGTATCACAGAGGTTATATTTCATGTTTGCATCAGAAGTCACCTCTTTTCATCGAATTATTATTTTAGTATGCCATGATTATGCACGTTATTAAGGAAGAAATAGTAGTAGAAATTTTAAATATTATAAACACAAAATTAATTTTCAGATAAAGTCTTTTTAAAAATTGTAACATTCAACTGCAAAGGAAAATTATTGTTTCTATATACGTAATAAGAATTACATGACAAATGTATTGTTAAATATAACAAAGAAAACACATCAAAGAAGATGTGTAAAAAATGCTAATAATGAGCAATAAGAATAGGTGCCGGCTTATAATGAAAAGCTTCTGTTTAACTTTCAAAAGTATAGTTTTGTAAACTAATTGAAGAAGATTCTCTTTGATTTTCGAAACTATAATCTTGCAGCCTTATGCAAGAAACGTCGATTTCTGTTGTCCATTTTTAGAATTTTTAACGGCAGTATTTTTAAAAATGGCTATAATAACGGACGTAACATCTGAAATTGTATGAATGAAATATAGTTGTATATACATTGCTTTATTTTGCTGCAAACATTTTGCGTAGGCAAAGAAGTCGCTGGTTGGTCTTATTTAATGTTTTATATATTTAATACTTTCTAGTCTGTTCTCTATATATTTAATACTATTTAATGTTATATATGTATTTAATACCTGGAATTCTTGACGCACACCTGTAAACATGTGTAATTAAAATAATCGAATAGGGATTCAGAGATTCAAAAGGGATAAAATCGTCAAAACTTGTATTCAAAATAATCCTTGATTAAAAAAGATTGGTAACAAAAAGTCATGACAATAATACATAGCCTCATAAAATTTTAAATATAAACGATTATCAGGTCTGGCAGTAAATTTGAGATGAATGATTTAATCTTCCACTACTCGCGCTGGATGGAACCTTGTACCACTCCCAAAATGTTCAGCCGTGATCTTCTAATTCGAAGATAAACTCTGCGAATTTTTATGTAAATATATACAATACCTTTAACTGAAAGTTAAAGCCAAATAGCCATTACTGTTGCACCTATATATCACTGAAAAAAAAAAGGCAGACACCCTAAAAAGTAGTAACTGTAGCTGCAACTTTATGAAAGGGCTATTCATGGATGGGGCCTTGATAGGAATTAATGGCAGAAATCTGAGCGCGTGGCTTTCAATTACTTAACGCAGCCTATAACGAGGTTAGAACGACCTCACAGCCACCATTATTGAATCCTGCAAGAGGTCACCGTTGCCAAACGGAAAAGAGCCCATTAAGGGGTAGACTTGTTCTTTGGGCGCGAATTCCATGGCGCCCGAGATAGCGAATGCTTCGGAAGGAGTAAAAAAACACTTTGTAAGCATTGGATTATCTGTCCGGTGGGTGATCTTTCAACCCTGAAAGTCAGGAGCGGATATGTCAGCGACCCAAGCTCTGGAGGGTCGTCGTAGGAGACCGATAAATCGCGATAGAGAGACAAGCTTCACTTTCTGGCACTCGTGTTTACTTAGTTTTTTTGGGAATGTCGTTTTGATTTCTTAATTTGAGTCTCTAATTTAAACTTTTTTTAGTCACTTATGAATGGGCCATTACCACACATATTTCAACCGACGTGACATTTCAGCAAAGATTAATAAATTAACTGAGTGATTTATAAGTGACAACCACAGTTCTGGGAGTGAAATTAGAGACCGGGAGTTTAAAAAGAGAGTTATTTATGGCACAGTTCTTGCGAACACAGAACATCGAATTGTGAGGACAGGGACATTTTAAAAATGTATCTGCGATGTAAATAAACAGTATAAGCTGTCTAAAAATGAAATAAACAGATTTTTTTTTCTTTTTTTTCCAGGAGATATCATATCTTGCACCTGCTGAGCATTTATACATCGCACTGGATCGCACTATGATACGAATGATTAAAAATGTTAAAAAAATTTCCGCACCTAAGAAATGTTTTAACTGCAGATAATAACTAAATTATAAATTATAAATACGAAATATCTACACCGTTAATTAAAAATATGAAATTCTCAAAGTGAAATTATAGGAAAAATCTTTCAATAATTCTTCAATAAAAGTTTACAGTATTTCCATATTCTCTAGTATAGCATTCTTATATTTTTAAGACTAGATTTTGATAATGTTTGGAATTAAAATAAATAACAAAGCAAATGCGTTTTACTATGACAACCTAATTATTTAAGCATAAAATAATAACGATTTCAATGCGTAATTATTTTAAACATGGAAAAAATAGTCAATTTGTATTATAAAGATGTCAGATACTCAATAATTAAATCATCGATTTTAAAATAAAAAATACTAATTGTCAATAAGATAAGGAAAAATCAGATACAATAAAAATTAACTTCAAAAATTTAAATGAAATAAAAAAAAGAAAAACCTGGAAGATTTCAGATTTTAAATTACGTCCAAAGGGGCCTTTTTTTAACATTTTGTGTGTTACCTTTATTTATTAAATATCATGTTCTTTGCACTTAAACCATAAAATTTAGTTCAAGAGCAATATTGCAAAATAATTTTAAAATGACCATATATTTAGAATTTCCGATACGCAGTCTCACGCGCTGGAGATAGAAATGTTTTTTTCTGTACAACGTTGCCATGGCTCGCTTTGAAATCCTTGAGTTCGTTAATCAAAAATTCGTTAAAGTTTTATAAAGTATGAAATCAATAATAAAACAAATTCCAAATTTCAAATTTGGGCTTCCAGATGCAGGATTCGCAGGAGGATTACCTTATTATTGAAAATTTGATGGCTCTAGGTACCGCTGTTTTATCACAATGCGAGAAACATACATACATTTATGCAGATTCTTCATTATTTAATTTCTTTAAATGTAGTACAGGGAGATAATATTTGGTGGCAACAATCTGAAATCTGAAAAGTGAAACAGCGCTTTTAGTGAATCAACGCAAAATACCAAAGCGAAATTAATAGTCCTTCTTGGCAAATTGCCTCTTTGGACTAAAAACTAATTTCGAAAGAATTAAATGAGATAAAGCTTCATGATGACTTTTGTTGATAAAAAACACCTAGGAATATGCATATATTTACATTAAAAACCTCAATATAGGAATAAGAAATATAATCTATTTCTTTAAAAATCTATCTCTTTAAAATCTATTTCTTTATAAACTATTCCTTTAAAAGCGTATCATTTGTTAATATTCATGCTAATATGCTATATACTAATACTCACGTTCAGTTCTTCGACTTCGAAATTGATTCAATTCATTCCTAATTTAGATAGTTGGAAGATTTTTAATCTTTTAAATTATAAATAAAAGTTATTATTTTTTCTTTAGAGAGTAAAATTCAAAATTATATTTGGCATTAATGTGAGGTAAACGATAACTTTCTAATTAGTGACTTATTGTTTCTAACAAATATGTCACAAAGATTGGATTTCACAACTCTAGCCCTATATTTACAACAGGTCTAATTACTAAATCTTTAAGAAACATTTTCAGTATTCAAGGCTTATTATAAACTTCTATCACAGATTTAATTTTGAGCTTCTTCGCTTAGTGTGAAAGATCGAATTCGTCTTCATAGTCAGTTTAAACAGAGCTATAAAATAGGAATACACCATTAGGGTTTACAACAACCAAAATTTGAAAACAATCCTTGATTCAAAATTAAAGCGTTGTAACAAAAAAAAAAAAAAAGGGGGGGTAATAAATTATCTTTCATAAGAATTTACTTTAAACAAAACTTCTACAGCGTGAAACAAATTCAGGGAATAGTGAATCCCTCTTTCTAGACACGCTACACACGCTAGACATTAATTATTCCACACGCTAGACATTAATTATTCCGAAATTTAGTAAAATCTGTGTTGCATGAAATACTTCATGATTATTGATATTAAGGGTTTTTAATGATATTATCAGAACCGGAACAAAGGTAAGGCGCCTTATCCAGTAATTCGTACTTATAACTATAATTTTAATGACAGTAATTGTAAAAGGCCCATGGCCATCTTAAATGTTAACGACTAGTGTACTTGTCAATTTTATCGTACTGTATGTTTTTGTATTTATTATTTTTAATGTTTAAGTTTTGCAAATGTTTCTTTCGTATCGTTCCATAAGTCTGCACTTCCTTTTCTCTTTATTGTTTTTGTTTTGCTTGTATATGTCTTTTCCAGGTTAATGAGTATATTATAATTCGAAACAACCCATCAATTCTACAAGGGGTAGGGCTGTTTTGCCCAGGCACCCTGGTGCTACACCACTCAAAAAGAAGAGGCGCCTTAGGCGCTCATCTCAGGGGAGCAATTGGAATAGCCAAACTAGAGTATTTATATTCCGTATATTGTATACTAGTAAGCCACTGATTCTCTAACGAATTGAATAAGCGAACTCGTGAAATTCGTTATGGTTTGAAATGCACGGGAATGAGAATGGGAGAATTAAAAAGTAGACAATAAATCAAATTTTAAAGTTGTACAATCACTTGAGACTTGAGTACATGATGAAATGACATTAAATCATAAATAAATAATGTTAAATGAAAGTTAAACTAAGGTAGATTAGTAATTTTATCGTTTTATTTTACAACGTAACTCAAATTATGCGCAACAGTGAGTTAAGAAATTTAACAAACTAAATCAACTCATGAAATTAATCAAAAACTTCACTGTGGGCAATGTTCGCGTAAAAACATAGCTAAACATTGATAAGCTGAGTACTTCCACTCCGTACACATTTTTTTTTTCTCTTTGCTTTTTCTTATACAAGTATTGAATTTTCTTGCCTGAAGTGAACAACGAAGTAGGCATGGCTTTGGATATTAAACTGAATTATTTTACAGATCACTAGCTTAACAAACTTTCTAAATTCTTAGCTCATTAAATGCATTAAATTTGAAATTCAATGCCTCCAGTTGCAATTTGATAATAATGGTAAGTAACTTAGTCTGTTTTTAATAACTATAAAAGCAAGCATGTTAACAAACTGCAAACTGTATAAAGCTACCCCAAACAAAAAGATAAAAACTCAAAAAATAGAAAATATGAAGTCGGTCTTCTGCGTATCATTACCTAAAGAGTGAAATCAATGCGTAAACCAATTATTATTTTCAGCGTTCCTTTTAATTGTCAGTGTAGTGTTATAAACTGCAAAAATGTGTTCCGATTCAGAATTTAAAAAATGCAGATGTTAAATAAATTCGGAAAATAATTAAAAACTTAAGAATTCAAACGTTAAATTAAAACAAAATTTAATTTAATGAAAGTCAGCATCTTCAGTTTGAATTCTTTTTAAGTGTTTTAAAACATTTTCCCAGAAAGAATGGCAAACTTATTCAATGTTATATAGTTTTCAGTTATTATATATAGTTATTAATAAGTTGTGAATGAGCTTTCAGAAAAAAATTTCTCTTGTAATGATTGTTAAAAAATTTCAAAGAATAGTTGTAGAATTTATATAAACGATACCTACATATTTCATGCGACCATGTACAAATTTTATATAAGAGAAAATCAACGACCAGGAAATCAAGTGAATAAGAACGGAGAAGGCTCAGGAAGCAAGAATAATTGTTTGAAATTTCTGTTCCATGCCATTGTTCTGACTATGACCGTACCTTATAATTATAATTATAAAGAAAGATGCTCCTGTCAAAATCTCAAATGCGCCATTGAAGCGCAAAGAATATACAAACTTTCAGCAAACGTAGTTCAGCGATTGTTAGTGGACAAGCCCCATGGTACAAGATGTTACCAACTCATAAAGAAATTTTGTTTTATAGATAATTTATCTTGATACACTAAACAAATTGAGCATGCATCAACAGAGTTGTCCTCTGTATTACATTTATTATCATGCTACTTTTATATACATAATCGTAGTTATGTAGCAGCTTTGGGAAAATCATGTGGTTATCTACTTTATTAACATATTAGTAAGTTGATTATACTTATTAAAAACATGAATACATTTTAATCTTTTCCTACAGACCAATATTTTCTTATTCCCAAAGTAGAAGTCACTAAATTAGAAGACATTCTTTGATGGATTCCAAAATGTTTTGAAGCCCTCTTTTTTCTTAGCAGATATATAATTACATGTAATTTCATATTAATTTTTAATTATTAATTAATAACAGAGACATAGTCTATATTATTCAAAGAAAATTTTTTTAATGAATAATGAATAATCGTAGTTACTTAGCAGCTTTGGGAAAATCATGTGGTTATCTACTTTATAAACTTATCATTAGCAAGTATATTATATTTATTACTTATTAAAAACATGAATACATTTTAATCTTTTCCTACAGACCAGTATTTTCTTATTCCTAAAGTAGAAGTCACTAGATTAGAAAACAATCTTTGATGGATCGCAAAATGTTTTGAAGCCCACTTTTTTCTTAGCAGATATATAATTACTTGTAATTTCGTATTAATTTTTAATTATTAATTAAGAATAGAGACACAGTCTATATTATTCAAAGAAAAATTTTTAATGACAACGATAGCTCGTAAATTTTCACTTTTGAGATTATGAATTTAATTTGTTTTTTAATTAATAAATCACTACAGAATGCATTTTCTTGCAGTATAGATAAAATGGCTAATGAAAAATTAAATTACGACGGTATCAGTTTGTTTGTTAATAAATGTGCATGAGTATGATCAAACATTATTAGCACAATCACGTATTTGTAATTTTCTGGAAAGAATATATTCAATGTTAACAAAATTTTAAATTCCGTTTCTGGCAGAAGCAATCAAATATCAAGAAAAACTGATTTTGCTTATAGGATTTTGTTTTCACAAATTTGGATTAATTGATAACCGTGAGTCGTAATTTTGAAAAAATTTGGGAAGGCATTTCTAGGTCCGGGGCACATTTTATAGAATCATGTTCGTACAAAAAGAGCTAAGTGCTATCTAAGTATAAAAAGAGCTAATGCCTGATTCGTAAGTTTTAGTAAAAGCTGTTTTGGTTTCGACAAATTTTTGGGTAACGAAAATATATAGAAACAATTGCAATATTACGTAGAATTCGAAGATTTTCTACAGAGCTGAATTTTACCTTATGTCTGAAAGGACGTGTAATTGCTTTCCATTTTACGACAAAAATGGAACTTAATTATTACACTCATAGCACTTATTATTTTAAAGCATACACTCCATAATTTTGCCCTGAGAATCAGATTATCTTAGAATGCAGTAGTAGAAAGATACTCTTTTCGCCTAAGATTATGGTCACGATTTTTGATTAAACTGATATAATAATCTCATTTCCAATCACTTAGGACAATGGCCTTTTCGGAGAAGATAGGAATTTCGATATTCCATCTCTGAAACATTAACGCTGAAACTCAGAAACATTAACTTACCAATGAGACTTTTCCACTTTACAACCCTCTAATTTTCTAAACGACTGTAACCACCATATCAATAAGCAAGTTTAGACATTGTAGTTAAGTCGTTTAAAAGTACTAAAACTATATCCTTTCTTAGATCATCATTATAAAGTTTAGCATTGTTACAATGATCCTCTTATTTTTAGATTAGGTGTTCTCGAACTAGATAAAACTAAAAATTATTGGTGGATCGTATAAACAATTTAAAATGTTATTTAAAAAATTTAGATCTTTTATATACTAAACAAGCAGTATTATACACTTTTTTACAATGCTTTTGCAATTGAAACAATTATCATTATTCTTTTATTCAGTTCTTTTAGATTATGGTTTATATTAAAAATTACTATTGAATTGTTTTTTTTTCTGTATAAGTTATAGTCCTAGGCTAGTGAAAATACTAGAGAAGGAATTATGAATAGGTTATGAAACATATTCCTTCATTTTAATAGTTTTTATTTTAAACACATAGCAATTCTTAACAAATAGGCTACTTACATAAAAGAAAAACCGTAAACACAGTGAGTGAAAGAAACACGAAAAATAATATAAGATCAAAAGAGGAACCCGAGTAACAAATCCTTTTAGAAGCCATGTAATCTTTGGAATATTTCATTTGTTGACTTAATCCTTAATTTTTAGAACAGTGCTTCACGAATACCGTAAATCTTTAAACAGTATGCTTTAAAATCTTCAGTCAAAATTGAAGAAAGTTTATTGAATAAAAATCTAGTTTCAAATATATATGTTGAAATCATTATTCATATAACAACGATTGAAATTAATTGTCAGGTAAAATTATTAATAGAAAGTTATGATTCAAACTTTGTCTACTAAACGTTTTTGAAGACACATATTCAAGTATAAATAATGAATTTAATTACAACCTACACAAACGTCACGCCCAAAAATAAGATATAAAACTTTAGTAAAAGAGTTCATTGTGTCAAACGATTAACTATCGATCCAAAGGAACGTTACATCGCTTCTATCCAACTCCACTTACAGCGCTTCAGTTCAAACACAGTTGCTTCCTCTGGAACTACAAAAACAATATCGGTTTCACATTGCCACACCCGCATAAATTAAATATATAATTTTGCGGGAGAGTTAATTTATAGCAGCTTTCGTACTTTTATATACCTTTCCAATTGAACCTCCAAACAAAATAGGGTCATAGAAAATTTATCGAAGTAATGTTTTGTAGAATTTCTCGAACCCAGCGTGCTTAAAATTCGAAGAATATTAATATTTCTTTAATAATTTAAATGTTATTAATTGCAATTTCCGTAGTTTTTTAAATTATGTGACATTTTACCTAAAAAAATCAGGCGAAAGATTTACTTGAAAAACTGTTCCATTAAATAGAAATTATTTGTTATATTTTTTTTTATCTTTTTTTATTATTATTTTTTATTTAGGTAAATATGTTAGGTATTTTCAAAGCTCTGAAAATTGCTTCTGAATTATTTAGGGAAGTAAAGATGAACATTTGAAACGAATTAATTGCCAGTTATGATAATTAATAATGGAAACTTTAGCAAAGAATTTCCTTATAGGTAATTGTGGTCAGAAAGTTTTTATAAAAACAACAATGCAAATTAATGCTTCAAAAATAATCAAATTTTAAAAAAGAAAATATGAAATGTTTCAGATTTTAAATGACGTCCAAATGTTTTTTTTTTAACATTTTGTGTGTTACCGTTATTTATTAAATATCATGTTCTTCGCACTTAAACCATAAAATCCAGTTAAAGAACAATATCGCAAAATAAATTTAAACTGAACATATCTTTAGAATTTCCTATACCCAGTCTCACGCGCTGGAGATAAAAACGTTTTTTCTGTATAACATTGCTATTACTCGCTTTGAAATCCTTGAGTTTGTTAATCAAAAATTCTTTAAAGTTTTACAAAATATGAAATTGATAATAAAACAAATTCCAAATTTCAAGTTTGGGCTTCCAGATGCCCAAATTCACAGCAGGATTATGTCATTCAAAATTGGATGGCTCTAGGTACCGTCATTTTATCACAATGCGAGAAACTGACATACATTTATGCACATTCTTCATTATTATTGTAATTTCTTTAAATATAATGCAGGGCTGCAACATTTGGTGGCAACAGTTTGAAAAGTGAACCGACATTTAATGTTTCCGATACAAAATAGCAAAACGAAAACAATATTCTTTCAGGGACAAAGCCCCTTTGGACTAAAAATACAAAAATTTATTCTAAAATATCAACTCTTTATTTCTTTTCTAAATATACATGAAAACAGAAATAAGTAAATGAATAGACGTGACGTAAATTGTACATGACCAGCTAACACTTCTAATCCATGACAGCTAAAATATGAAAACCCTATAAGGAAGCATATTTAAGCTGAAATTATTGCAAACTTTCCAGATATTATTAGAAATGCAAATTTCTTGGGTAATCTGCTGAATCTTTGGAGTTGGCCATTGTCTGACAATTTTGACAATTACTTGATTAGCATATTGTCTTTGCCGGCGTTTACTGAATTGCAAAGCATGTGGCAGCGGATGTTTTTGAAATGATACAAGAAACCCTTTCAAACTACTAACTGAAATAACTGGAAAATAAACTCAGAATTATGCATTCTGCAAGAATTTACATAAGTGTCATTACATTTAAGACTAATTAATTAGTCGAAATTTTAAAAATTATAAGAAACCTCTGTCATAACTGTTTACCTCGAAATATAAAAAAAGTCGGAGGTTCTGGTGTAAAAAGGAAGATTTTCCGGGAGGTTTTCAAGCTTCGCGACGACGTGCATTCGAAAGATCTTCAAATTTATTCTATAATTATATGATAGATCTCTTTACATTTTATAATACACGAGGAAATACTTCCAAATTTTCTTTATAATACATGTTTAAAGTTATTGAAATATTTGTAATATGACTCTGATATGAATTATAATAATTTTTAATCAGTAATCTAAATTTCATCCGGTGGTCCAAGATAAAAACCGGATATATGAGACTAATTCTTTAGCTAATTTTATTTTGCAATTTTCTTACAATTTTATACTAATAAAAACCTGAGCAGAGAAGGCAAACTTTTATTTACCAAAGTGCTTTTAAATACCATGAAAATAAAATTAAAGATATAAGAAAGAAATAAAATCTGAAATGATTCAAATTTTAATGTGGCACCAGAGGTTTTGTTAAGGTTTTTATTCCTCATCTGACCATCTCAGATTACCAGTCCGCAATTAGACTCTTTCCTGCTAACACATTTTTTGTTTTTCCTTTTAGCTTTATTATTAAGAACCGCTTTCTTCGCAATTAAACCATATGCAATTTATGAACGAAATCACAAAATATTTAAAAGCAGCGTAGCTTTAAAGTTCCCAGTAAAGTGTTAAGAATTGCCATATATTTCTTTTTTTATACTTGCTATGTTATTTCTTTGAAAATTAGTCACTCCTCCAGCTGCCTAAAAGATTTGTCATGAAAAAGAAACAATTATGTCGTGATTTTTAAGAATCCAGCTAGTATCATTTCATAAAAATATTTAATATTTCTAATTAGACATCGCATGATTTAAATGCATTTTTATTTAAATCAAACAGATTAAAAAGCAGAAAAAATATTTTTTAGAACTGCGGTCATTGCTTTTCAGTCATTTGATTTGCTTCTGAACAAGAAAGATTAAATCTGAAAGTTAAATATCTTACGCTTTGCTGAATGGCAACACGCTGATGAGTGAAGATAATAAGTATACTGTTTCAGGCAGTGACAACACCCTGCATTCAAATAGCCGAATTTGAGGATTAAAACTGGTAATAAAAAGATAAGTAAAATATAAAAAAAGATAATAAAAAGAAAAAAAAATCTGAAAGGATTCAGATTTTAGATTACGTCCAAAGGGATCTTGCTTAATAATATAATAACTTGCCGAACGAAACAAACATTAAACTAAACCCAATACGAACACAAAAACCAACCCAATATAATTCCATTAATCCATCCAGTACAATCCCATTAATCCATCCAGTACAGACCCAATAACCAACACAGTACAATTCCAAAAATTCTAATAGCCAACCCAATGCAACTTCAATTACCAACAAAGAAACATAAGCACTAAATTGAAAAGTGAATCGGACATTTTTGTGAAACGACGCAAAACGCCCAAACGAAAGTAATAGTCCTTCGGGACTACATCCCTTTGGACTAATAAATAATAAAAAGATTACATTTTGCTGAATGGCAACAATCGGGTGTGCTGACGATGAAAATGTTTTCTTTCACTTTCAGATCTCATTTTTAAATTAGAATTTGTTAAAAAAAATTCGTTAAATTTGTGCAAAATATGAAACAAGTCAGAAACAAATTCGAAATTCAAAATTCGAACTACGAGATGCCCATTTCGGGAGGAGGACTAGGTGTATTAAGAATTCAAGTTTTCTCTAAGTTGCCGTCGTTTTTTTACGATGCGAGGAATATGCATGCATACAGATTCTTCATTATTTAATATTTTTAATAACACATCGCGATAACGTTTGGGCAAAAATCTGAAAAGTTATTCGATCATAAAAGTGATACGGGCAAAAAGTGAGTTTCGAGACTAATTGCACCTCTGGTGTTAATAATAAATAAACATCGTTGAGTGGAAAAACTTAGTAATACACCAATTAAAGCTGTAAAATAAAACAAATATAAATATTAATTGATTAAACATTAGTTGAATCCTTATAAAAAGTCTATCATAGTCTAGCCTACAAAGTTTTTTAATGCAAATGTCTGCTATAGATTGTGCTGTAATATCACTAAGGGTGGGGGAACGGAATCTATTCTATTTAGGTTTCATAAATTCAATAAATTTCATTTATTTCTGCCTAAAATTTTCCTTAATAAACATTAAAAATTAAAAGAAGGGAGATCCGGTGACCGGGACCAAGTAGCTGGGAGATAGGATGAAAAATCGGTAGAATTTGCAGCTGTGCTTACACATAAAAACACTTTTAAGGCTACTTTTACTCACAGTATGGATGTACGCATCAAAGCATGAATGAATCGGGAAGAAACATATCGAATTCGAACATATTTGAATTCATGCTTTAAATTAAGGTAACGTATAGATTATTTTTATCCTTTTTTTCACACGGTTTTACTCATGTTAGTTTCTCTGCGAGTTTGTAATCTGTTCGGGTAAAGTCTTCAAATCAGTTGTTGACTCACTTTTCCTTATAGAAGTATTTATTTGCGATGACAATATAATGTTTCACAAAATTTGACTTTATATTCTTGTTTATAATTTTAATATTAATAAATAAACTCTTCTAAACTAATGCTGTTAGAATATCTATGAAAAGTTGTATCTTACTGACAGGAATTAAATTGAGTTTACCCCTTGAATAACCCCTTCCTCCTTCGGATGTTTACACAGTCAGAATATTCCAGCAATACAGGTAGGTCTCTATGAGTAAGGTTTAGTAAGCAAAAGTAAGGTTTCCGCTGCTGTTTCTTAACGTTAAGTTAATAATATAGAGGTTGTTAGAAATTCGAAAGAAAAGCTTTGAATAAAAACAAAAACAAAAAACATGAAATAAAATATTTAAAAAAAACTTTCTTTTCAACAAAATAGAGCTAAAAATTTAAAAAAAAAATGTTTTTTTCACTACTGCAATGTTCTGGGCCTTATGTACTTAAAAATGAAATCATGAAGCTGAAATTGGCGGATTTTTAAAGCAAAATCTTCAAAGAAAAACTACATGAATCGAATATACCGTATTTTCTTGCGTAATTTCCCCTCTTTCTGTCTTATCTGACGGTAATTGAATCGGCTCGGTTACTTTACAGCCCCAAAGGACAGCTCACATACACGAATCTTGATCGCAATTCCCAAGACGGACGGGACGGACGGACCAAGACGGACGGGGGGAACGAAGGAGAAGGGGGGAAAAAGATAGATCCGAATTTCAAAATATTAACACAGCAACAGTAGAAAAGGAGCTGGAACGTAAATAATAGAAGTAAAGTGGAATTTCACGCTTCGAAAGCTTCCTAACTATAGGAATATCTGCCACGTCGGGGTAGTTTAACGAAGAATTTGTGCAAAATACCTTTAAAATAATAAATGCAAGTGTAAATAAAATGGATTAAATGCAAATACAAACTCAATGCACTGAATAAAAATAATCAAGGGAACACAACTTACCAGGAAACAGTGTACAGTACAGGAGTGAAAAAAATTATGAGAATATTTGTTAAATTTTCAAAATCTAGAGCTAAAAAGCTAGGGGTTAAAATACGCTGAGAAATACGGTTCTTATATGCTTCAGTTCTATTTTCTCACTTACATTGTTTCTTAAAATGCTGTCAATGTTCTACTACAATTTTTTACTCTATCCTGCTGTTTTATTTGTAGTCGTACATAATTAGAATGTTGTGATAACTGGTATTATTTTAACTTTTTCATGCATTCTCTTGGAAATTTGTAACTTAAAAGGTTTCTTACACACACACGCACATATGCATGTATGTATATGTATGGGTATGTGTGTGTGTATGTATGTACATATGTATATATTTTGTAATTATGCCGGAATTTTCCAGTCGAATTAATTCATCTACTACTATTCTAGACCTCCGATAAATGATAGAAGAGGTTCTAAAAAAGGTCGTGAAGAAACTTAGAAAAATAAAGCCAGTTATTTTTTCAAAGTCTACGCGCTTAACGAGCAGTCAATGGATATTAGAAGAGACTGGTTATACAAGCATACGTACATGACTAAGCGTGCTGACCTGCAGACAATGAGGTGCTGAGCTATTGCTCTAACTGACCCAGATCTTCACAATTTAATAGAAACATTTTTCACTTTTAAGATGTAAAAATATATGAAATGGACGGAAAAGTGTTCTGGCAAAAGAACTTCATAATCTCTCATTCTTTAAACAAAGGAAATTGTTAATATAAAAGGGAATTTAAATTCAAAATTTGAAGTTTCTTCCGTTGATAATTGAGACTTGCAGATCATTAGGAAAATGTACTTTCTTTGGAGGAAAAGCTTAATAAATTTAAAAATAAGCCATCACAGTCACTTCAAGCAGGCGAAAAGTTTTGCCAAACAACAGGAGGACAACAACAGATAAATATTAAAAGTTTGTGTTTTGGCACAAAGAAATTTTTTCTCAGAATTTGGTGTGAAGAGAGCACTCTTGTATATTTTTATTGACATCAGCACTGAGAAACAGTATTGGATTATCATGCTTATAATTTTTATTCTAGCATTCAAGTTATAGATATAGAAATGTATTTGAATACATCAAAAATCATTAATTAATTAAGATAAAGTGATCAAAGAATGCCTTCGGGAGAGCTTTCTAAGAGTAACTGCATTTAATTTACGCATTTGAATAATCGCAACTATGTCACAATAACATTCCTTCTCTTAAAATTGTGACTTGCTTATTATCATACTCAGCAAATTTTTAGAAGTATTTACCATGAAAATTTTCTATTACTCATACAATGCTTCACTATTTTGTTCGAATGAAAACTGATTTTTTGAAAGTAAATGACATGAAAACTTAGATTATTCGCCGCTAATAAAAGCTTTTATAAAATTATTTTAAAAATAACCCAGTGGACTTTATTATTTATTTGTTTTTTGATTTATTTATACTTATATATTATTTATTTATTTATTCATGCTTTTTGATAACAGTAAATATATCATCAGCAATAGTTTTTGTTAGACGTCGAATTATAAGATAAAAAGCCAAGGCAAAGAAAAAAATGTATGCACGCAAGCATATGCTTCATTCGTTGTTTACATTACAGGATTCAAAAGCTGAGACGGTCTTTTAGAAGGACAATCACCTCGCACAGAACTTAATACGGTGGTACAGAAGTGGAGACAGAAAACTTCCTTTCCCTTATTCGATGACCGGGAACAAGAGTCCAAAACGAAAATCCTTTATAATAGTTTTTAACTTAAAACATTAGCAAAATTTCTGAAGATGCATTGTTGCACGGAGCAATTTTTTTTCTCCTTGAGTAGTTGCAAGCAATATTTTGTCTTTCAGAAAATCCTTTTATTGACATATTTTATCCACTAAGTATATGGTTATAAACCGAAATCAAGTAAATATATGAGCAATATAAAGGATTATTTTTATAAGCCTTTCTTTACTTTTCTTATTTAGTAAGTTAAATAACAACAGAACAAGGAGACCAATGAATTTTTAGTGCTTCTTTAGCCTCCTTTTTGACTTTGGGTCACGTAACATTCAAACTCAATTTTGCAAGAATTTTCAGTGTGAATTTTAAAGGTCCAGGAAACTGGTTTTTGACATTAGAGGAAGATATAGTTATTAAGGTTTAATGGATGAATGCAATAAAGGAGATGCATAAAATGGACTCTTGAGAATGCGATAAAATAAATTCTTGATTCTGCTTTTTATGATGTTTTAGCAGCCCTACGAAATTTAGAAATGTGGTTATATTTATGAGAACACAAATGATCCATTTAGCAGAAATCTTGGCTCAGTCCTCTTTGTATCATTTTCATATCACTACCGGACAAAATGAAGTGTTCTCGATGACAGACGAGGAATGAAAAAGTAGTAATTTTTCAAAATATCATGAAACTAATTGCAGCAGCACCTCCGTAAGGCGATCATCTCTGAAAGTGACGAGCATTTATCCCAAAATCATTAAAAGGAACACTATTGAACATTATCGATTGGCAAATGTTTAAGGTGATCGGTTTAACAGAGAATCAAAATCGTTTGGAACTATCAGAGGAAAGCTTATGAAGATTAGGAAAATATTATTCTGTTCATAAAGAAGAAAGACTTTGTCGTTTTGCTTTCCAGTTCTTGCTAGCTGCACAAGTGTCTCCCATGCGTAGTATGAACGAGAAATATTTCCTATTAAGTATCGAAATAGAACTATTTTTCCTTAGAAAGTCCTCTACGAAGGTATCGCTTAAGCAGATACCTCTTCAGTGTTTTGTTGAAATTAATCACTTAATTACACCATTTACTTTGTAAGGTATTAAAACTATTCAGTTATTACGATTTCAGTCTTTACCACAACTTCTACTTTCTATATTCCTTACCAGAATGCAATTGAGGTAGCCAGGATTTAAACTGAGGATTTTCCATTTTAAGACACAGCTTGTTTCTGGCTTTGCGTGCGTGCTACGTGTTTGTTTCCTGCAAGCTTTGATAGTTGTAATTTTTCGGCTTTGCTTCTACCACTGGCGACACTTCAGTGTTGACGCTTCGGTTAAGTTACTGAGCCAACTTACAGTAATATTTAATCGTGTAAGCTTTTACTACTGTTCCACGTTTAACTTAAATTTTTCTGTTCTGCTTATTTGCATCACCACCAGCTGTGTTTGATATTATTGTACAAGAGATTGCGATTATGTTCTATATTCTATTTAAAAAAAATTATTTAAACCTTTTCTCAGGACCTTGCAGTTCCTTCAGACATAACGATATGTCGGTTTACGTCTGTTAAGGTTATTGGACTAATTAACATTAGCAAATCAAGTAAAACCCTACAATCTTTTGAAATGCATTTAGACTGTTTCCTTGAACTCAATTGAGTATTTAACTTTATTACTGAAAAAAGGAAAAAGAACTTTTATCGTATAAAAAGGTAGTATATTTGTACGTGAACGTGATCATTTTTATTTGCAATTTTAAAAGTAAACGTTTTGGCACTACGTCTTCTGTTTATAATATGTTAATACGAACTGTTGCTCAAGGAATAGGAATTTTCTGTGCTGTAATATTTTAATTATGATAAAGAAATTAAAACCATTTGACATCAAAAAACAAAAATCAGTGTGCTATATATGAACCCGAAACTTAAGCATCAGAATCATTATGAGCAGTTAATACCGCAGAACAGAGGAAACAATGCTGCGATTTTTATAGTTAAAACAGGCAGCAGAATGGTCACGTGGGTATTCACGTGAGGTTAATGGTCACGTGAAAATCCAAAAGAAAGCGAAAGGGAAACTAGAATATCTGTCGAACTGCATTTGTCAAAAATCTGAATGCGAAAGAAAAAAATATAAAAAAAAAATGAAACTTTAATCGTGTTTAGAAAACATCATCATTTCGTTAATTTTCTTCGCCGAAGGATGATAAAAAAGATTGGAAGAAGGTTTCATAATAACCAGATTTGCACTGGAATTTGGAATCAAGCAAAAGCTTTGTCTCTCCAGGTTTTAGAGCAGAGTTTCAAATGGTTGGAATGTATTCCATACGTACTGCAAGAGATGGTCTTCCGTTATGAACGTATAATTAAGAGGACAGATAATTTATCTGTAACAGTTAAACGCAGCTTATGCTACATTTCCAGCTAAAATCCATAATACTTTTGTTTCAAAACGGAAGAGGGGCTATCTTACCAAACTCTGGCTCCTCTTTCGAATTATATAGGTCCACATGCTTGAAGACGCATCGTCTCTGTGAAGAGATGTAGAGAACCGTGGAAAACATTTAAGTGGTGCCAGATTCACTGAAACTGTGTGATACAGCAATAGGAGAATAATTTTTAACTATTACATTAAGCGTTATAAGAAAAACATGCAAATTTGAACATTAAAAGATCTGCTTTGGACACCACATGACTTTCTTGCATGGCCTATTAAATTATACACATTTTTGCTGCATTTTAATTAAACTTATTTCCTCGAATTTTAATAAAGATATATTTCTCATTCAGTTAATTCAGTCCTTATTTCAGAGCAAACATACATAAAGGCTCAAAATATCTTCATTAAAAATTGTAAAATACAGAAAAGCATAAACACCAAATAAATTAAAACAACTAAAAAACAATTTTTAGAATTAAAATTAGAGTTTCTACTAAAAAAAGTAATTCGGCCAGCGGGCAAGAAGGCAGATTTTTCGGTGGACAAAACTGAGAGTTTACTTTTGGTCCCAGTCGGCAAAAAGAATTTCAGATGCAGAAACTGATTTAATTCACTATTCTACCGAGTTTCAAATGTAAACAAATGGTGGTTCGTTAGCCTTCACTGCCCACTTTTATAGAAACCACATAATTCAATCACTTTTAAAGCAAAAAATGCACAGTTTACCAACATATAAGAATAAAAATGTAAGTTCACCGAGCCAGGTAACAGAGTGGGAATATACATATATGACTGGTGCAGCCGATTGCAAGGAAAAAAAGGAGATGCACAACAACATGTTATAGCAGTCCAATGTACAAAATTTCACATTTTACCGCTATTCGTTCTTGAATTATGCGAGATACATACATACGTACGTACGTACAGACGTCAAGGAAAAAATTCTCATCTGAAACCATTTTACAATCCGTTTTGGCAAAAAGAGGCCTTTATCCTGCCCATACGCACAAATGTCACTCAAAAACATCGTTCACATGGTTCCTGTATTTGCTGGCCTCCTGTTTTCTATGACCTTTTAGGAGTTCGAGGCCTTTGCAGCCTTGAGCGACTTTATTTGTTCTTTGAACTTTTAGTATTACTATTTATATGATTGGATTCTTATATTTTATGTGTCATTGTATTATTTTCCTTATTGTCTATGTATGATTACGTTATGTACTGATGTTTTGTACTGTTGATATATCATTTTTCCTTTATCAGTATTATTTTTAAGTATTATTTCATTTTTATTGTTATTGTATTATTTTAAATTGGTTTATTTTCTTTTATAGGAGTATTAACATAGTTTAATTATTCATGGTATATTTTAGTATCTTTTTGATAATATTATTTTTATTTTATATATTTTCTGCTTTGTTCTGTTCAGGCCTAGATTTTATATTTTTATTGTTGAATTCCTTGTTCTGTGAGTTATTTACTTACGTCTGTAAGCCTCGTGGAATACTTCGCGGAACACGAGGAATTTTGAATTTGTTTTCTTAATTTAAAAAATGGTTTCGAGAGAGGTTAAAATATGATACCCGAAATTTTTTGCGATTACGATACTTCCTTTACTTCGCACAAGGAAGTAAAAATGCAAAATTCAACGTAAATCAGACTTGATTTCTGCAGAACACTTGATCTTAATAAAGAGAATCTGCATCAGACTGCATCTTGAAATGTACAAAACATTTTCATTCAAAATTTGCGCTCAATCGTTAAATATATTTTTCATTTTAAAATTACCTACCATATAGTAAAAATTTTTAAAGCAGATTTGCATTATAAATCTCATAACAGATTTTTCCCTTTTAAAGTGCTGAACCTGCAAGGAAGCAACTTCTATTGAAGGAAAAAACTATAGATAAACTCGACAGCAAAAGCTCTTGTCGTTCTTAGTCTCAAAGAGGGTGCTATGTCTCATTCAGTATTCGCTTCGAAGACTCTGTTTCCTTTTTAGTGCGAAAACGTAGCAGTTTGTCATGGGAAAGGAAATGCATTAAAAAAGCAGCAGAAAAGTTATTCTTTGTGTCAATTAATTTCCACGCAACGTTAACCTACGTAGAACTCTTGTTAGCAAAAGTCATTCGACAGAAACAGAAGACAGGAATGCAAGGTCAATTTATTACAGTTAACTTCTGTTTCTTATGCTTAGTTTCTCCAAGGGTTAATGCTTCCTTGCTACTTAAAATGCTAAAACACTCCCTCCGTAACGAAATGATTTATAAATTTGATGTTTGTCTGATTTGTAAACTTGTATTCGATTAGGAAAATAGAAGCTGGAAAAGGAGACTTGAATTCGTTACTTTTCC
>KK119628.1:144140-188993 GCA_000611955.2 Stegodyphus mimosarum
TATAAAATCCTCGAAAAAGCACGTTAGTGCCAAAATTACACATTAAATACAATTAAAACTTAGAACCCTAAGCAAAGATTAACATGTAAACAAAACTCAAATAATGCTTAGAAAATTGTAATTTATGGGCAAGATTGGGAAAAGCTGAAGTTGTAATAAAAACAAAGTATACAATAGAAATCTTTTTTTTTAAAGAAAAGTTGAAATAGTGTGTATTACATCCGCGATTTTAGCGTCGAAAACTCCACAATTTCGATTATTAATTTTTGTTTCCTGTACTTTTTCAAAAAAATATAATTTAACATTAAAATAATTAATGCTTTAAAATTAATTTCTATTTAGTAAAAAGTAAAGTAATGTTAGAGAATGAATGATCATTGATGAAGGGATTTTGCCTTGATGTAGTCATTTTGTTTCAGGTGCAAAGCAATTATTGAAACAAATCAGTGAGCACGTCTTAATCCCCGCATTTAGGATAATTGAAGTCCCATTGTACTTTTATTACTATGTGCAACCGGTCATTTTATTGCAGGTAAAAAATGAAGAAACTCCTTATGGCTTTAGTAGGTTTACTATTCGTAATGCTTGCTCATCTGCATGTTAATTTATTGACAGCTTTGATGGCCATTTGAAGTAAATCTTTTCAAATTCAGAATCTTCAATTAATTTATAGAGCACGTTATTATGAGCTACACTGCTGGAAAAAGCTTGTCTTGCACTTTAAGTGTAAATAAAAAAATTAATGGTTTATGTAAATTATAATAATAATAAAAAACCCCATAAAATATATCTAACAATCCTTTCTTTTAAAATCATCTGAAAAAAGCTTTCTAATTGGTAAAACTTAAAAACACTACACTTAAAAAAGTGTTTTAATGCATGGTTATATAATTTCAAAAGTCTTGTGTTTATAATATTTGGTTCTTGTCAATCGCAGAGAAGTCTCATTTGCATTACTTAAGTGGTTTTAGATTTATGGAGGGGAAACTTATTACTTCAAGCCTGTCCTGTGTACTTGGCTTCAACGATGCAGATCCTATTGCGATACGTAGAGAATATCGTTAAAATGCAATCTAAAAACATCGCTGAAGCATGAAAAATGGAAGAAAATATCAGTAACAATCCTGGCACAAGTTTTAAAAACAATGTGAATAACATCTGACTGAAAAGTGCAAATGTCCCGCTCAGCTAAAGAAAAGGAAAGTAATGCTTATAAAATAAAAGACAAATTAATTTATTATTGTAAAACTCTCGGATGCCAAATGTCTTAAAAAATTTTTTTAGAGGATTATCTAAGGAAAATAACTCAGACTCATATTGCATATAAGAAAGATTATGGAAACCCTCCGTAGTCAGGTGCTCAGTGGCCGAGGAATGAACCTGAGAAAAATTACTACTGCTCAGTGCTCTTGCACATTCGACTGCTTGAAAAATAGAAACAGATAACTAAGAAATAATATTCTTTGTTTGAATATAAGATAGATCCTAAAGATATTTTGTAGGTATGATTCAATACAAGATGGCCTCATTTATATCAGGTTGATATTTTGAAATATTCTACAAGAATGTTAATTTAGCGATCTAACTGCTATACCTCGAGGCGAAAATATGTACTCAATATATTTTCATATTTGGAAAAAAATTGTGGAGTAAGTGACATTAATATAATATACATTAAATAATATAATATAATATATATATATATATATTAATTATATATATTATATATATTAAATGTTATAAGATTGATATGATTTTTCAGAAGAGTAGTTTGAAAGGAAGAAATATCTTACATTCGGGCTGTAATAAAACAACATCTTACAATCAAACACCGAAGCCTTCTCCAAAAGTGCTTTTAGAATAAC
The DNA here is from genome assembly GCA_000611955.2 of Stegodyphus mimosarum. Taxonomy (NCBI): domain Eukaryota; kingdom Metazoa; phylum Arthropoda; class Arachnida; order Araneae; family Eresidae; genus Stegodyphus; species Stegodyphus mimosarum. Next base: position 146,006 of record KK119628.1, read on the forward strand.
TAAAATAATGAGCTTCTGACAGAAGAAAAGACGGAAACTATGAAATACAAAGTTTCCTTACTATCGTTTCCTAGCTAGGAAATTATTTTTCAAATTGTTTGTATCTTAATAAAGCTGAAAAACTTAAAAACATCATTAAGGAAGGAAAAACGAATAAGCAAAGAACAGCATAATTCTAGGCATATTTCTGTTAAGTCGGCACGCAAGTCGCCAGACGTACGCCAAAGTGTCAGATGTGATAGCCTGTTTGTATAACGTCGTGAATAGCCGTGTAATGACGTCATTGCGAATAAGCAAGAAGAATAAACATCAATACAGGAATTTTCTCTTTCCCATTTTCAGTTGGTAAAGGATAATGTGGCAACTGCCTGATACAAACAGTAAAAAGTTAACAACAAATACGACATCAATTCAGTGATGTTCAATAATGTTCTTTCATTGATGCTTTCAATAATTTTCATTATTGACGTAATGACATGGGCAATATTGTGAAATAAACATCAGCGCGGCACTGGCTGCGACCATCTAAATTCTTACCTCGTCAAGTTCATATGATAGCGATTGCAAGAAAGGGCGCACATGTTTTCGAAATGATAAAACGGAATTGTCAGTTTTATGCCTCTTAAAAAATTTGATATTAATCTAGTAAAATCTATATTTTGTACGTTTTTATTTGTTATAATTTGGATTTAATAAAATACCGTTCTTTTGACGTAGGTTTATGTATCGTTAGGGTTGCAAACATCTAGTTAGACTAGACCTTAACTACATTCTAGTTAAAATTCACGCCAACATTTATGTTGGCTGTAAGCTGAGCCCCGTTAATAGAAAAGTATTTAATTATTTAATTCCATTACTTATTTCACCTATCGGTAAGAATTTAAAACTGCTTGCCAAACTAAATTTTTATGCTTAATAAACTAAATTTTTAAACTAAAGGAAAACTATTTGCATAACTATTAATCGTAAATTTGAAATATGTTAAAGTATTGCACTAAGAAAATTTACTGTTGTTTGTCTAGAAAGGAAGAATGAGATAAAATACACTAATCATGCATGAAGATTATGAATCCTTGGACAACTTTAGCAAGTATTGATTCATAATTAATTCTTTTAAGCTTTCCAAATGTATAACTTTCTAATATTTATCTAGAAATGAAGAAAAATAGAAATTACTTTATCCTGAAGAAAGGTCTTATATCTCTGATAATAAGTTTTGATTTATGTTATTTTGGTATGTTCAGATTATCCGTACCCATACAAAATGTCAGTAGTTCATTAACGATTTTGTGAACTACGGGAAAAGTATTTGGCTATCTGTATGAGGCATAGGTACTTTTCTATTCATAAATAACAATACAAATAGCATTTTGTAAGAAATAAAATTTTAAGGGAAAAGATAAAAATCTATATGATCGATATTTCCATTTTCACAATTGGTGGACACTGTTTAGCGAAATGAAGCTTAAGGATAAATTATGTAAATTCACGTGCACTTAAAAATGTGCGCCGAATGCGCATGTGTGGGTTGACAGTTGCCGCAACTATACGCTTTAAAAAAAAGGAAATCTACTGAATTCTGAAGCTGGGGCTGCGGAAAATTAGTAAGTACAATTATAAATTAAAGTATAAAATGAAAGTTAATATAATAAATTTTTATTTTAGCACATTTAAGTTTTTATTTACTATTTATTTTAAAGTTTTCAGATATTTTATAACATCCAAAAGCTGAAAAAAAAAATAAGAGTTTGTTCTCTCAGCCAACTATTGTATTTATAAGGATACAAGAGCAGTTACGTTCTTGTTGGGAATGGCTTACCAATAATAACCCAAGCAGAAAAGTGTCTGAACACTGGCAGTTCGACCTGCGCTCGAATTCCGGCGAATGGGGTGGCTGTGTGGCCATTTTCGTGTTTTACCCATATGTGACGTGGATACGAGGCAGTTTCCTTTAGAAAATGTTCCTCCTTCCCTTAAAAAGTGCTTTGCCATAGACAAATCTATAGAGTGCTTGGCCATAGTCAAATAAACCAGAGTTTGTTGGAAATATCTTTTGACGTGATACAAAATATCAAGAAACAATTTCGAAAACGCAAAAATGCATATTTTTTTTAAGCCCAAAAGGCTCGAAATAATCTCGAAACACGATTTTGCGTTTTTTCACTTTTCATTCGAGTCTGTTGTTATTCGATAAAGCGTATGACAGTATTCTTTCGTAATTAATATGTCTGTTATTAATTAATAAACTAAACTATTTAAAAGCAATAGATATAGTTCTTTAAAATATTTTTTTAAACTTTTTAATAAAAATGCATTTAACTCATGATATATCTATAAAAAAATTAGATTATTTTTATGGAATTACATTACAAATTTTTCACTTTTTAAATATACAGAAGATATATAACATTCTCATGTTAGTCTAAATGCTTAAAGTATGCATACTCATGTAATATTCTACGAAATATTTCGCTACTCCATCTGAGCCGTTTCTATGGATACTGCATACTGATAGGTCTCAGTAAACTTTAAAAGAACCCTTTTGTACTATCATTAAAATCTGAACACTTTCAGATTTTATTTTTTTTTAAAGTGAATTTGTAAGGTTTTAGTTAAACTAACAAAGTTTCATTTTAATTTAAATCTTTCTATCCCTTCTCATTTTCAACTTCCCGTTAGAAGAAGCGCGCGTTTTCAGCTTATGCTAATTTGAAGTGGAGCCAACGACTATTTAAGCAAGATGTAGAAACCTCTCAGGGTGAGAGAGCTTTTAGTCTCAGACCACGATCATTCTATTCGACGTTCTCCTGACTAGCTAGCAGTTAAATTCTAAGCCATAGTGCTTTTACGTGATTGCGTATTGAAACTTGCTACGCCATTTAGTTAGAGGCCAACCTCGCGTAATAGCTCTGCGAGCAACGACTAATTTAATTTCTATTTAGTTTTAGTTTAAATTTGATTGTTCATTTTAGACCCAAGTGTGGTCTTTACTTCCTGTATCCTTCCCGAATTGGGAAGTGGTTGTAAATAACTGTGATCTAATAAAAGAGGATTTTAAATCCCTTTCAAGTGCAGTTCCTCTAAATGTACCACTTAATCACAGTAACTACCACCAGAACATAGCTGCATTCAGCTCCCTGTTCCAGATCAGGACTTAAGGAGTTCACGAAGATGTTTGCCAAGAATATACAAGGAAAACAAAGTCCTGACGAATTCTAACGAAAAGGCAATTTACAACATTTAAAACTTACCTCGTTTAACATTTCAAAAATCTGAAAAATTTATAGCTCTTAAGACTTTGATCTTACACAGCATTACTATGTATAATAAAAGAAATCTAGTATTTATTAAATAATTCAAAAGAAGATTCTGACTGAAAAAAAGATATTTATGCACTTTTTTCTTGGACATTTGTTTTCTTAAATGATCATGGCTATGGTATTGTGATACTTTATTGTAGTTTACATTAAAGACTGAATTATAAGAAATTTAGAATGTTTCATAATTTATGTATCTAACTTTGTGTAAATGAGAATTGATTGAACATTAGAAAACATACTAGAAAATTCTCAAACTTTTATCTTAGCCTCTTTTATTATTGGCCGTACTCGGCCAGTAATGAAAGGACTTCATATATTAAAACAAACGTGGATTTTTAATAGGTTTTACTAAAAAGAATAGTCTGGTTTTGAAGGAATTCTGATGTAAAATTAAGTAGTACATTTTCTTTTCATAGTCCTAGGAACAAGTGATCCTATGAAAATAAATTATTTTTTAATAATTCGCAAAGCATAAAATGTAAGTAAAATTTTCACAACCGCATTTTAACAGAAAAAGCATGGCCTTATATTGAGGCTAATGAGATAAACATTTTGCGTAGCATTTATTTTCTAAACAATAAAATACACACCTTATGCATTGGGAGCGCGAAAAACTGATTAAATTGATGTGCTTCTCTACACTGTCATGACAAGCAGAAGCTCTTAATGAAATTTTCAGAGAGATAAGCAATCATATTTGTATAAAAACAGGCGTTTCTTCGCAATTTAAAGTTGTTTATGTATAGTTTCAATACGTAACAATTTTTATGTAATGTTAATGGAAAGTTAACAGCTGGTATCAGCGCTGTCTGTTAGTCATAACATCCGATTATAAATTTAAACATGCATCGTAAGTAAGATTTGTTATCTCGATCTTATGTTTTGGACTGATAACTGAAAGCAAACAAATTTCACCCTTTCGGACTAATCCAAGATATTTATTTACATGAAGCAAACAGCGGTGTGAGATCAAAAATATGTTTTCCTAATTGAATATAATTTAAATCAAGATCATGAAGCATTCGAACTTTTGAGCTTATAAATATACAGCTGGACATTAAAGTTTGTGCATCGATAAGGTTAAAAATTTATTATTTGAAGATATGCAAAAGGTATATGACAAGTATTTTCTTATTATCATAATGCAAAAAAGTTAAAAGCCGCAATATATAGTTTTGAGAATGCTACTAGTATATATTTATGGTTTTAAAAATATGAGTTCTTCAGTTTAAAAGGGCATCGTCAAAATATAGATGACCGTCAAGGACTGGCGTCCAGATATTTTAATGAATTGTGTAAATATATACTTAGCAGTATTTAATTCTTAAACTAAGAGGGTACGGAAATAAGTTGCATACAGAAATTCGTTGTTAATTTCTTTCCGAAAGCTGTCTCCAGATGAAAATTATCTAACTAGAGGTCTCTTTTTCCACAAATAATGTCTATATCACATGTGTAAGATAAGGATCGTGCAAACTAAAATTCTAATTTTAATTTGTAGCGGTCCCTAAAGACTTTTTATAATTCTGTTATTTCTCTTTTCTATTCTGAATACAATAACGAATTTTTCTATTTTTTTTAGTCAAAAGCTGTTATATCAGATAACGAATACATTAAACGACGAATACATTTACTACATATAGACAGAAATGACAGAAATGACGAATACATTTACTACATATAAGCAAAAGTGAAAATAAAATCTTTAACCCGATTTTAACCAGACAGAAAGTTTCATAAACCAATAGTAATAAAGCCACAGATTATCTGTCTTGTAAAAAATATAGTAACTTCACACCATTCTTAATATGACATCAGTAAAAAAATCTTGTCCTATTCAATCTGCCTTTTAGCATGCAAACTGCATCTCTTCTGTGGCCAGTTACAGTTTTGTGAATATGTCAAAAGTAAGCCTATAATTACTGAACTGCGAGAGGGCCTCTTGCGAAAGTTTAGATATATATATGAATATTTAAAAAATCTGTTCTAAAAATGAAGAGCTCTATCAACTGCTATGTTTACTTCATAGAGTGAAACCCTCCAGTTACTATACTATGGGTCTCGCATTGATTTTGGGTCAAATTAAAAACTACAAATACATGTATTTAATCATGTAAATATGTATGACTAAGAAAAGCAGTAGTGAATGCATAATCATGAATGTAAAAATAAGGGAATTAAATGTAAAAAGACAAAAGTTTTCTCACAATAGAATTAACATGATGCTTGTAAAGGGAATAAGTTCCCCATGGTAAGTCACTCTTGTAAGAAGACAATTTTCTCTCCTTATCCTTTGTTAAAACATAAATAATTACATACATGTGTACGTGCTACAGAAATTGAAAGGAATTAAACTGTGACGTTACGCACTAATTCGGCCTACAGCATGATGAATGTTCAACTTGTTGCAGCTTCTACACCTCATGGCATAATAAAGATGCGCATAGGGCCAATTGCCCAATAAAAATATTCTAAGAAAACAGATTAATACAGTATCTAATATCTGTTAACATCGCAGCATATCCTGTTTTTTGTGTTACATAAAATTGCATTTAATCCAAAAGACACTAATTAAAAAAAAATACGAGCATAAGTTTTTTGACTGGGAAAACTAAGTATGGTTTCTTTTCTTTTCTACTTTAATACCAGTAGTTCTGCACCTAGTTTGATAGATATGGCAGTAACTGAGCAGAATGAATAAAATGTTCATTTGTCTGAAATATTTATTTTTATTTTACTTTTGTGTGCTTCATATACGAATAGTTTTCCTTAGGTAAATACAACTTATAACATCACATTTAAATAAACTTCCTTTACGTTTGTACATAACTGCAACTCTGTCTATTATGGTCATGAGGTCTCAAGTAAGTTTTATGATACTTAGAACAGATTAGAAAATGTACTGAAATGCAGCGTCTGAAATCTTGAAATAGATTCTCAAAAATCATCTGGAAAATTCCGAGTATTTTTTAACACATTTACCGGGTTTTTTCCCCCAAAGGGCGTTAGCCCAGATGGCTATTATTTCGTTTTGGCATTTTGTGTTAGTTCAATTTTCAAACTATTGCCATCAAATATTACAGCCCTGTATTATATTTAAAGAAATTAAATAATAAAGAATCTGAATAAATGTAGGTATATTTCTCGCATTGTGATAAAACAACGGTACCTAGAGCCACCAATTTTGAATAACGTAATCCTCCACCGAATATGAGCATCTGGAAGCCCTAATTTGGAGTTAGGAATTTGTTTTATTATCTGTTTCATATTTTGCCAGCTATTAAAGACTTTTTGATTAACAAACTCAGCTATTTCAAAGTGAGGAATGGCGACACTGTAAGGGAAAAAAAATTTTTTTATCTCCAGCGCACGAGACTGTGTACCGGAAATTCTAAAGATATGATTATCTTAAACTTATTCTGCGATATTGCTTTGAATTGAATTTTATGGTTTAAATGCACACTCAAAAAGTTTTTAAAAAACGCCTCTTTGGGCGTAATGTGAAATCTGAAACCTTTCAGATTTTTATTTTTTTTTAATTAATTTATTTATTTGGTAACGGGAATGTTCTTGCCCGGAAAAAAGTTACATGACAATCTCAGAGGGAATTAAGCTTTTGCTGAAATATGAAACTTGAAGTATGAAAACGCTATAATTCCACTTTATATTTCGAGTACAGTCATTCTTTGGAACATTCTTTATTAGTTGTTTTTGACCTTAAACAACAAATGTTCAGTTCACTTAATAAGTAGTGATGTCGATTAAATTTACTTCAATCACTTTTCATTTTCAAATCTGATGTCCTTACGTGCTCAAGCTTTTTTTAATTCACACAATTAATAAATAGATCATTAGGCAAATATTTTAAGGACGCAGGGTAATCTAAATTACACCCTTCAAACAGAGACTTAATGAGTCCTTATTGGTGCTAACAAACAGTTATAGTAAAGCTACTGAAAGTTTTTAGTTTTTTCTTACAATGGTATTCTATGTATAAGCTGATTCAGAAAACATCACTCCATCATTACATGATGAAATCGTACATGAAGCTTAAAACATATTTTAATTTTAGTAAACGAAAAACGTAAAAATGGTTTGAGGTATGTTTTCTATCACTTAACAATTTTCGTGCTGTGTCAAAGATTTTGCAAGCAATCCTGTTTATAACCGAACTTCTTTGTGATGTCATTTGTTTACTTCTTAGAAGTATGCTCTTTTATATATATATTTTTTATTCTTATTATATGTTTCTTAAATTTTATTTGCGAAAGGAGGAAGAGAAATCTATTTTTATTGCGTACCATAACACTGGGGAATCCCAACGTTGTCACGTGAATTTTGCGCTCATAGCTCCGTTCCGCCACTTGTCAAAAAGCATTCGAAGTGTGAGACAGGATTCTTTATGCATACCTAAACGGTTCTGAATAATTACACATCCCGTAGGTTATGATCTCAACGACCGCGGAACAAATCCGGTTTTGATGACACATTAACTGGCGTGTCAGAAAAGAAATGAATTGTGGACACATGAATTTGACAATAATAACATGACGTTAAAATGTAAAATAGAATGCAAACTTTGGTAATCAAATTGGGCATAATCATTTTGCAAGATCATGCAGATTAGGAAGATCTTACCAGACCACCTGAGAGCAATATACGTTTGAGTTGAAGTTCCACTGACACATGAATACTAACTTTATCTCCCTAAATCGGGATGTCGTGCAATTGATGTTAAGAATATTTTTAATCATGAATAGATTCATATTTAAAGTGTAACTTGCTGCATTAAAAATTAGTTATATTTAATTTTTACTGTAAAAAATTTTGTCATGAACATTCAAAGAAACGTTTTTATTTCCTTAGCATCGCTTATAGTAAAACATCTGAAATCTCAATACCCATAAACGAAAGGAAACCACTATTAAACGCTGGTGGTTAAACTGGTATCTTTTTGAAAGTCACCGAAAAAATAACAGCTCTTCCCTACTGTGTTTCTCTGAAATGCAATGTTCAGATTTACGACTTATACTGAGGCTTCCAGGAGTAGCCTTCAGGAAATACAGAAACTGATTCCAAGAAAATAAATGGTGAGCATATCTGCTTTAAGTACTACTTAATATTCATTTTGCAGCGGTAGTATATTTTCTCGAGCAATTCAGAAGCAGAAAAGAACAGTTAATAAACAAAGTCAATTTAAAATCCATATTCGTAAATATGTTAAAAATGGAGCACAATATTTACACAGCCGTTTACAACGAGACGATCAAAAATAAAATCTGGTCTTCACTGCATTTATTAGTATTTCAAGAAATTATTAAGATCTAGCTTGGTAACTATTTTTAGAATACTTAGTGGGCCTTTTTACCCTACAATTGCGCCGACAGAATGAGAAATGTTTGATCCTCGTGGTTCTTGTGTTCCCTTGCTAGCAGATATATTCTAACTGCTTTGCACTGGCTATAGGCAAATGTAATTTTTTGCTTACGCAAGGATTCTGAAAACAAGTAGATAACTGGCTGCATCAATGGCGGAATTATGAAATGGAGGACCCACTTCGTCTGAACTTTTGGCAAATCATCATCTTAAAACATAGAGTATGTTTGCTATGTCATAAAAAATTAATCAATAATTTTGAAACCTTTTGTGATTACGACTTGCACGATCCCAAAAATCAGTCTCTGGGCTGTGGCAAAAAGCACTTAAGCTATCCGCTCTGGAGTACGCCTTCATGAAGGAGAATTTTTCAAAAGGAAACAACTTCATATGTGTCTTACCTAAAAATTCCGTAAAAACACCAGATTATTCAGTGGATAAGAAAGAATATAACATGCTACGAAATTTTCACTATCCGATTTATGTACTTGATCACCGATTGGCCTAATGATGTTAAGAAAAATAGTTATTTTAATCAGGTATGTAGCATTTTTTAGAATGGTGAATTAATTATCGTAGCTTGCTAATAGAGTAGATGAATTTGCAATTAATACTACGAAACGTACGAAAACATGGATTTCTTTAAAGACTGTAGGAAAATTCTGTACCACAGGTGCATAATATATGATGTTATAAAAGTCTTTAATGCTATACATATATTATTTTTAAGCTTCTCATTTTTCTGAAAATAATACACTTTTATAATGCAAATAATAAATTAATAATCAATCTTACGCCATGCGAAAGAGCAATAACTCACGAATTTATTAATCTACTAGTCTGTGTGGATGATTGTGCTACTGGAGGATAATCTAATAATGAAATACAGCATTTGTAAAATGAAGATGACATCATAAATATTTCTAATGATAAAGCAGGGAAACTATTATTGATCCCATTCCATTTATGGATTGAAATCAATTCCATTGTATCCTAACAGGCGTTAAGAACTGTATTTGCTTCTCAGAAATGCCTCTTTTGTGGAGAAATGTCATTCAAGAAAAGCTCCAATTTACATCACGCAAACGAGAAATATCATTCGAATTTTATTCTTTCTATAAATGAAATCTTTCTAAAAACAAATTCTTTATTTCTTTCTATAAAGAATTAGCTCTAGAATGTTCGAAACAATATTACCTTCAAATTATACTCATTTATTTTTCTTAAGAAAGTTTTAGAGAAAGTTAAAGATTCTTACTATGCATAGAAATTTCCAGCTCTTTACTAGTTACCTTGATGAAATTATTTATCTTTTTTTAATTACTTCTTTTTCTTGGTGACAAAAGGCAGAAAAATTACGAAATTGTTATGAGTTAGGAATAAACATTCAGCTTTTTTAAATACATAAGATTCAAATTTTAACTTTAATTTTATTACGATTAAATTAACTAGTCGAAACAAAAACCTCAAACTATTGTTTAAAGAAACTTACTTGAAAACTTTCTTTAAAGAATAATAAACGTCAGCAAGTATAATTGGAAGGTAATAAAGTTTCGGACTTTAAAAGTGTACTTTCTAAACATAATTATATCCATTACTTCAGCTACAAATGCATCCATTAAAAGTTGAATCTATAGATAAGATGAGAATATTTCAATCGCCAAACATTTCATTTATTAATATAGTAGCTAGCATTGTAGAGACATTAGGTTATTTCGAAGCAGGGGACATGAAAAATGTGCAATGCTCTCACCGGGACTCGAACCTCAGACCTTTCGAATACGCGCCGAGTACACCATGAAGGCATGCTAAGAAGGCGGAAGAAAATAAATACCTTATAACATACTCTCTTCTTCGTTAGTGAAGCTTTATATTTGAATTTCCGTAAACCACAGGCATACAGACTAGAATAAATTTTAACGTCAAAACCCCAGATAAAAGTGTCAAATAAAAATTAAATAATTATAAATAATTGAAAAAATTAATTAATTAAAAATATTACGTGCTCTAAAAATTTTGCAACTAGTATTTTATCTGTTAAGCCATCAAACCATCCTGTTATACTAATTGGCTTCTGAGTATGTATTGTACTAAACAAGCGCAATATTCTTTATAGATAAGAAAAGCACGTGTCTGAAATTCTACACACACTTAGTTGTCCATTCAATACCATTCTTTCACTACTGAATGAATGAAAACTCTGCGGCTAACTTCGTTCTTTCCCTCTCTCACGATTACAGCATCCTTTATCTTCTGTATCTGTAAACATGACATTTTAGATGCCGTAAAGGCGTTGCTACCGAATACATAATTCGATTACAAAACATATCATCCAAACTGCTCAAAGATAAGCAGTAAATATAAAAATAAAATAAAACGGAAAAATAAAAGGAAATTAATGACAGCATTGAAAGCTAAAAAATGAGTGACATAGTTGATAAGAAAACGTCAGATGCTTCATTTTAAAGAACCTTTTGCCTTCACTTCAGATAAAAATGTAAGTTTAAAGCAATAAATAACAAATAACCCAAACATTTTTAAAAAACGGTCCCTAAGAATACATTTTCAATATAACTAGCGACGAAACTAAAATACAGAAGGAGACTGAATACCAAAACTAAAATACTATTACAGGTAGCGTCACTGGAGCCAGACTGATATTTTGCACCAAAAAAATTGCAAACAGAGCTCAGTTATTAAACTTAAATGAAACTTAAATGTAGAAATGAATAATAAATTAATATTTGCTCCTAAAGTAACTTGTTCAATAAAAATTTTGAAATGAAATAATGGTTTTCGTTTCATTTTCCATATAAAAATGTACACATTATTGATATGATACTGGTCACACTTACATAAGCGACATTCGACGTTTTTGTGACAAGTTACATAAGTTACACAACCTCGACTTACATACCCTGGTTGCTTTGGTTGATGGTTGGTTCTCCAACTGTGGGAAAATGTAATCAATTTATAGATACGCGCTCTGGCAATTATTGTTTAAATTGATTGGTAGAAAAAAAAATGGGCCCAAAATCTTTCATGCGGCATCCCATACCAAACGCTCTCTTTTGGGCTGGCTCGCATCAACTCCCTTGTGATCTGAAGATTCTGGAATTCCCAAGTCCTCATTTTATGTGCATTAAACCCTACATGTGTTGTAGAGTCATTAGGTTCTTTAAAGACATGAAAAATGATCAATACCCTCGCCGGGACTCGAACCTGTACCTTTCGAATACGCGCTGAGTGTGCTAACCGTTACATCACGAAAGCATGCTGGAAGGAGGGAGAAAATACCTTATACTGTAAATTAAACCAAAAAAAAAAGTTTCGTAAAAATTTTGATATATGGGAGTAACACCACAAAGATTTACAATACTACTTCTTACAGACTACCCAAAAAATAGTATGATAAAGATGTTCAGGGACTTTGTGGACATTCTATAACGGTATGAGCTCACTGAGTCAAAAGATTTGAAGAGCATTGCTTTAAGAGCTTGAATTAAATACAGAAATCACTTGAATTAAAAAAAAATGTTGTAAAAAAATGTTTGTAAAATTGTTTGTAAAAAAATTGCTAATTCCTGGTTACTTAAATGAAACAGAGAGAATAACACGAGCCTCAGCTCTATCCATCAAGACAAAATATCTAGCCAATTAGCCAATGGAAATTAAAGGATTATCAAATTATGACAACAAATAACGTTCTTTAATTGACAGAAAAAAGATAATAAATGTAATTCTTACCTCTTGAAACGCTCAGTCGTTTATAAAAAAAAAGTCTCGCAATGCCAAAAACCAGAACTGGCTTCTACGTACAGTCAGACGGTTGGAAGTTCAGTTTCGTATGCTGATGCCATTTCGTTTCGTATGCTGACAACAAAGACGAGAACGAGATTCCTAGTAATTATAAAAATATCTGATATAATGGGAATTCAGGAAATTCCTGAGCAATATAAATAAATAAGTTAAAATTTCTTGTTTTAGTACCATTTGACGATAAATATCAAGGAAAAAGTATTTCCCTACTGAAAGCACGAATTATATTTTAAACCAAAAAGTGAAGTTTAAATATAAAGTATCACAGTAGGTTAGTGAGGATACAGGATGCATACAGAAACTTCAAAAACGTGTTCCATAGAATTTCAAATAAATAAACAGTGAAAATAATCACTTGGAGTCTGAAATCCGGTTTGAAAATTCCTTCAGTTGGCACATCAGTGTCCTCTACTCTCTTTCAAGTACCAACTAAAAGGATGAGGGCTACCAAAGGTAGGCGTCACCTTTCTTTCACTCATGCCGATACTTTTCCAACTTTTGATGGCAATGTGTGTGTTCTACAACATTCGTGACATTTCGATGGAAATAATTTACGGAACGATTCGATCAGAAAGCAGTGGTTATTTCTTTGAAAAATGCGGGTTCAGAGGTTCTGCCATCAATTTCTATCCTGTTAGTATCACAGCAACAGAATAAGGATTACCTAATGAAGAAAATATCATTTTCTTTGAGAGCTAAATTATCTCTAAATAATATCAAAAATAAATTTGCATATAACATAACAAACTTGTTATTTTTAAGTCATTTAAATTATTATTATTATTATTATTTTGTCTTTGCAAGTTTTGAGAAATCCTGAATGTAAAGTGACCTCAAAGTTACAAATCACAGATGACAATCGACCAATAAAAATTATTCTCTTGACAATTGTTGAAAGTATTTAGTTTTCATAAAGGCTATTCTTTACGTTCTCGTGAAAGAATGTGGATGAGAGATTTTACAAAGGTATATGCATGGCGCTTTTACACTAGCTTATCGTCATTATTTTCAGAATTATAAGATGGTCTGTTATACGTTCTAATCTTCTAGCCAAAGTTACAAGGCTGAAAAATAACTGCTTCGAGAAAACCGTGATTAAATATTTGTCACGCACGAGGTTTTCAGAAAAATCGTGTTATGTCATAGGAATTATATTACATATATTTTAACATTATATTCATTTTGTATTTTATTAAAAATATAAACAGGAAATAAATGCAGGTAAATTAAGATTCAAGAAAAGAGGGGGGGGGGAGAAAGAAAAACACAGATCATCACTCCGGCATGGAGCCGAGTATATGACTGTAATAGAAAAAACTTATAGCTTCTAGCATAAATAAGCACGCTTGAGACTTTTTTTTTTTTTTTGGAGGATTAGAATAATCTTCAAGTAATAGTTTTGAAAGTAAACTTGCTATATTTTCTTTTTCAGCCTATTTACAAGGCGTTTTACTTGCTATAAACTATTTAATAATGAGTCATATCTTATAACGTAATACTAATTTTTCCAGTATTTTTAAATTAAATTTTCAGTATAATACACTGGTTATCCCAAATTAAGAAAAAATCACAAAAATAACGATAACTCCCTCAAAAATAAGCCAAACAGTGTAAAATTTGAGTTGCCAAGTAAGAATAGCTGAGTAAAACTGCAATACGCAAATAAGTGGCGCTACACTCGGAATACGTCATCTGCGAGGAGCATAAAAGTCCATGTTTGAGAGCAAGCCCACATATTTCACTGTGATAGTGACATCAGAAATCTGAGATAGCCAATTCGTAACAATGACCTCCAGGCATCATTAGCCTGCAGAATTGCGATGGAGAACCATTGGGAGACTAGATTCAGTGTAAAGTCAAACAGAAGTGGCCAGATGGCTAAATGTGAGTCCTTCTGTGGTCCTTCTTCTGACTTTGGAGGAAATTTCAAACTACAGATTCGGAATCTAGGAGGTTAGCTAAGGACGGCCAATTGCTACGACGAGCGCCGATGACCGATATTTGACATTATGTGCATGCAGGAATACAACCGCTACTCCGACTCTTCTCAGATCCTTCCTTGCTGCAGCCACCGGAAAGTTGATGTCAATGTCAACTGTGCCTAGAAGGCTTCACGAAGGGGGTCTGTATGCGAGGGGACCAGCCATTTGTGTGCCGCTCACGTCATGCCGTAAGAGGGAGCGTTTGCAGTGGGCACGACAACATGTACACTGGATGCCTAATAAATGGAGAGCTGTTCTCTTTACAGATGAGTCCAGGTTTAATCTAGAAATCGATAGTAGGCGTTATTTAATATGGAGAGAACCTGGAACCCGTTATCATCCGTCAAACTTCCGTGAAAGAGATGCATACGGAAGAGGCAGTGTCTGTGTTTGGGTGGCATCTTTTTGGGTGGAAGCGCAGACCTCCATGTCTTTCCAAGGGGAACTGTGAATGCTCAGGTTTATAGAGATGAAATCCTTGATGCTTATGTGCGCCCATATGCCGGAGCAATAGGTGATGCTTACGCAAGACAACACACGGCTCGCATCGTAGATGATTATTTTCAACAGGAAACAATTATGCGCATGGAGTAGCCAGCTGGATCCCCGGACTTGAATCCTATCGAGCACGTTTGGGATGCTTTAGGGCGAAGTCTCTCAATCCGTCAATGCTGCTCTCAATCCGCCCCCTCAAATCCTTGCCGCGCTTGCAACTGCTTTTCAAGAGCAATGGCTCTCGCTTCCTATGGAACTGATAGACCGCATAATTGAAAGCATCACACATCGCTGTATGTGCTGTATTGCTTCTACAGGCGATCATATTCCATATTGAATGCACTTTTCCTATAGCAAACTGACACCTTCGATTTGTTCATTTTATACATGTGCTAATTTCTATACTAGCATAATTGTCTGGTAATTTCTTTTTATGTTATTTGATACCTTACTATATGTTGTATATTGTGGGTAAGTTTCATAAAATTCTACGGGTAACGTTTACACTAATCGTGATTTTTGTGAGTTTTCCTTAATTTATGATAACCTGTGTATTAATAAATCATTTTTGATTATGTTTAACATTCCTATAAATTATTTTCAACCCAGTTTAAGATAATTCAAAAGAAAATTTCCAAACTTATTTTAATTAATTATGTTTATCATTATACAATGTTTTTTGCTTTATTTGCGTAAGACGGAAATTTAAAATTTAAAAAAAATTTTTAGTAGATGGAAAATGACTTTTTATATAAATCAGATAAATGAGTTAAAGACTCGCGTTAAAATACGTGGGTCATATAATCAAAAATATAATAAATCTACGCATTGAAGCATAGATATTCAAGCTATAGTAGTTTGCTAGGGTAATACAACTGTAAAGCTATTCAAATCCACCAGACTTAGGGAATGCGGATAATGAAATAACAATTTTCCACATTGTGAAACAGAAAAGAACACGCCAGTATAGCAAACAATTTGGAGAACATCCACCTTGGCCTGAAGCTGTTTCCGAAGACCATCCTCACGTGAGGACGTTTTGAAAGAATAAGAAATCATTCTTCCGAAAATCATAGTCGCAAACATCGCTGCACTTCGTAGAATTCAAAATATGTCAAATTTTATTCATGGAGGTTTCTGAATGAATCGTTTGAGTTCCAATGCACTGATTACCTGGGGCTGAATCCTAGTGATCGGCATTCTTAAGCCCAATTTCCCCACCAATGTCAGTTTAGAAATAAACAAAGGTTGTATTGTTTTAATCCGATTTTAAAGGGGCAAATTCATTCTAAACAATACAACATACAAATCAGTTCCCTGCGGGAATCAAATCTCGACCTTCCTCTTGATAATCAGACATCTCATACTCAAGTTTATGGGGACATTCACTTTCTCTTTTAATCTCCTTGATTGAAGGAATCAGCTATATTCACAACAGCCAAAAAAATTGCATTAGTAGCTTGCTTTTTCCATTCCGTTGCACTCAGGTTTATCAGATTTAAAGCGAATTAAAATGGGATATTCTGCATGTTTATAGCTTAACAACATTAATTTCATTTGCATTTTTTTACATGAAGAAAGCCTGGGCATGTTTACAAAAATTGCCGATGGCAAATTTCGACAGAACACCGATCTGACTTTTTTGAAATCGATTCGACTTCTAATCTTAAAATGTAATTAAGTCTCTTCACCTAATGGCTTGGCGGTAACATTAAACAGAATTTCTGCTACAGCAAGCTATCCCCGGTGCAGTTCTTTACATAACTCACAGGTAACCGTCTGATTGGCCTACAAGCTGGATCTGACCCGTGAGGTCTTTTTTTTCGGCTTGTAGGAAGAATAAAAACATTTGCTGTTATTGGCCTCACGGGTTTGAGGCCTGATTGTGCGCTGGCCATCTTCGGACCATTTTCAAGACTTGAACCAACATTATCATTAAAAAGTGAATTTGGTGGGTTAATTAAATTGCATGAACGTCGGCTGTGATCTCATTAAGTTTTTGCTTTAAATTTATTTTAAGTTTAAATATTTACAGACATAAGTATTTTATTGAAAGGTTCATTCAAAATAGCCTGCGCTTGTAATCTTACATATTTCAGTATTATAATGCCTACGAAGCTGCTGACAAGAACAGTTTGAGGTTAAATATACATATTATTTTGTAGCGATCTGCTTTTATTATTTTAAAACGTATTCCTAAACACCGAATTTTAACACTTATTTCAAGTTACTGACGAGTATCGTAAATCGGTAGACAGCATGATCTGATCTCTCGTAACACTGATCTTTTCTAAACTTACATTCATCTGCAATATGTACGTTCCAAAGAACTCTCCAACTATCGCGTAGTTTATATAATAAGGATAATTTAAACTTAAATTTCTTTGGTATAACTTTTTTCATTTAATAAATGATGTATTAATTGTTCTAAAACAACTTTACGTTTTTGAAGCAAAGATTAGCTATAATTAATATTCATTTAAAAAAATTGCAACCGTCAAAACTGTGGTACGCCAATTTTAATAGAAAACATCTGACTTTGCAACAGTCACTAAAATATACAATACATGTGAAGGAGAAGAAAGCTACTGTTTGAAATGATAGAACCACATTTCCATTTAACGGCAAATTTATGAGCCTGTTTGGTTACAAAACCAGCAATAAAAGATAACCTTTCAGGTTAAAAAAAAAAATTTCCCTCCCCTATGTCTACTAATGTTATCACTACATTGGCGTATAAACGCACTTAAAAGCAAATGTATAATGAAAATCCCATTTAATGATGCAAATGGGGAAATTTTGGAAGATACAAATCACCGTAATGTACCTTCTGTACAGCATTAATTGAAGAATATTATTTGAAATGCTAATATTAACAGGAATTCTAGGAACAAGCGAAGAGAACGGGGTTAATTATCATCAACAAAACTCTTTCAGTTACTGTCATTTCGAAAATATATTATACATTTTGATAATGAAAGAAGATATCTTCTCATTGTTAGATAAAAGTAAACATAAATTAATTGTTAAATTAAAGAATAAATCTTTAGAACTAAACATTTGTTATCGCGTAACATTACTAAAGCTCCAGAGATAGGTTCAAAATTACAAAATGAAATTTATACGTAATTTTTTTATATTTAATAATCCTCAGAGCTAAAATACAGTATCATTACAAACTAGAAATTTATTCTTGCATTTACACAAATAACTTTATGGCCACAGTGTTATTACAGATCCTTTTTTTTTTTTTTTTTTTCTTATTGTAGAAATTATTCAACTATTGAGAAGGAACACAGAATTTTCTGAATACAGTTGGTAGCTCTAGTTCTTAGTTTATGTAATTAATTATCATTTTGAATCTTCTCTGTTACAGGACAACACGTGTTAACTACAGATTGATGTAGGTGTCAAAACTGTCTATAAGTTACTGCTAAATTAAACGCGTTATTCTTATCGCTTATTACAACGCTGTTTTGTTTTAAAGTAAACATTATCAATAAAAAATTTAAATGTGTCATTCAGTTTCATTCTTTATTTAAAGAAATAATTAACTTAAGATATAGTGTATTTCTTATGTCTATAAATATTTTACCACTTCGAACTGAGCTGATGAGGAAACTATGTCTTTTCACTGGATGTTGATGTGTACACAAAGTTGGCAAATCACTTTCGTGCGCATATATGTCTCTGGAGAAAACTATTTGGCACATGTTGTCCTATAATGGCACAAATTCGTACTTTTTTCATCAGTTTTTGGTCAACAATTTCATAAATTGTCCATTAAATGTCTTAGGTGGCAACTAATTTATTTGCAAAAAAAAAAAAAACTTACATTGACATAGACTTCAAATAACAACTGTACTCAAACAGAATAAAATTCAGTATAAAACTATGCAGCAATTTGCAGAACTAAAGTAAAGTTAACAACTGAGATCTTCAAATCGTTGCCACTGGAAATACCTCTTATTTCTTTCGAATTTCCAAAGACATGAAGTTTGACTGCTTAAAAATTATATGCTTTAAATTTAAGTTCGTGACAGTGTTTTAGGGAAAAACTTTCACATAAACCTTACGAACATCCTTTACTTAGTTAAATGAATGCGAAGTAAAATTCATTCTTTTTCAAAGTAGTTACAAACTAATAGATAAAGCGTGAACGGTAGTTAAAAAAAGAAAAGAAATTTTGTGAAACAAGAAAGCTATCGTCCACTCGGTCATTAAACTAAGGAGTTTAACAAGCTGTCTCAACATTCGAAACAATCTCTTGATCCAAGCTTCCTTAGAACAATGGGAAAGTCCCCAACCTTGACCTCTTCAGCACTGTTCTCAGTTGCTAGGCTTTCCTTCATTAATGAAAGGATTCGGTACAAAGTTCAGCACGACATCACGCTGTTCAAACATCAAGGAACTATTGCAGTTATTTGATTGCAAGCAATGGGCTCTTTTAAAATAGTGTTATTTGGCTTTAGAATTCTACTCATGTCTCACTCTAGTCGTGTCTTATGGCAGTTTGTGGTGTTATCTACTAACCGTTGCCCAATACTGGAACGGTCAACGACGCTATTTTCGTAATTGAAGTTGGATTCCTATGTGCGAAGGTACTGTTATTTGCGTGAGAAATTACGCCAACTGCTTTACAGAGTTCGAAGCAATTTATATACATCTCAGGTATCAGTTTAATGTATTTAAAAAAACCTTTCATGCATACGATTCATATCTTATCCCAATAGGAAGCAATGTGTGAGTTAATAAACATGTTAGCAGTTGTAAAAATTACATACAAAATATATTTTTTTGAAAAAGGGAAGAATGAAGGAAAAATGTTTATTCCTTTTCTATGGTAGACAAACACGCGAAATTTTACTTAAAAACCAAACTTTCGGTTAGCAAGTTTGATTATTACGTATAACACTTTCTTGCATAATTTATATAACAGTGCGTCTCTCTCTTTAATGTATATCGAGCACATAGAATTTTTTTAATAAATAAGTAAACTAATTGTTAAGATTTCTTCTACTATAGGTAGGTATTAATGTTTTTATTTTCTTGGTTGCCCTTAAATTAAATAGCCTCATGATAGTTGTTCGCCTTTAAAGTAATTAAATATAAAATGAATATAAGA
This sequence comes from Stegodyphus mimosarum, assembly GCA_000611955.2. Classification (NCBI taxonomy): domain Eukaryota; kingdom Metazoa; phylum Arthropoda; class Arachnida; order Araneae; family Eresidae; genus Stegodyphus; species Stegodyphus mimosarum. The sequence goes on from KK119628.1 coordinate 166,123, forward strand.
TGGTCTTACCTTTCTGGTCTTTATAGGTGTTTTGCAAGAAAGATGAATAAAGATTCTAAATATCATATCTTGAGACAACAGTATGCCAATTTACTTCCTTTCAATGTAAACAAAGATAAAAGGAAATTTGTTAAACAAATTGTGAAGGGATAAAAATGAAATTATCATGGCCATTAATTGATCACTTCTGTTGAAGTCAGTAAATTATCATTTATGTGTCATTTTTCTGCCCTCAAAATGCAACATCATGAAAACGTATTTTAAGGAGAAAACTCTTGGCAAACAGACAGAAAAATAAGTTTTAAAGTAAAGCAAAAAGAAAATTCTAATTTAATTTAAAATGTTGTAAACGAATGTACACTCTTGTTCAAAAAATAAGACACAAAGGCAAAGAGAGGAATGAAACAAAAATTACTCAATGGATATGATTGAAATTGATCCAATAGTTGGAAGTGGCGTTACTAGGTTCCGCAGCAAAAAATAAAGCAAAGACACAGAAAAACGCATGCATTACAACCGAAAGACCAAGTGGGCCGGAACAATGTACAAAGGAAACATCACGCCAATAACGGGTGTGATATCCTCCAGCTGAAATTCATGCTTGACAATAGCAAGGCAAGCTAGCAGTAGTGTCGTTGATCGCTTGTTGTGGCAGTAGCGTTCATTCATCTAACATTACATGCTGGAGCTCATTAAGGGTGCCTGGCGTCCCACTGCGACCTGCTATCCGTCGTCTCAACATATCCTACTTTTGCCCTATGGGATTCAGGTCCGGTGATCTAGCAGGCCAGGTCAGATGTCAAATGGTTTTACTCTCCAATACTCCGCACCACTCGAGCACTACGAGGGAGAACGTTATCTCGTCGATAAGTATAACGTCGGTACCCATTGGAGGTATCAAACGGCGCACAAAAAGGTGTAGAATTTCGTCGTGATATCGGACGGCTGTGATAGAAACACCAGGAATCACGTAGAGTTCGATGTGGCCGTTCGTTGCTTCCCAGCCCACGCAAGTAAGCTTCGTCCTCTGTAATGGTCTCTTTGGTCGCTATCTCGCACCCAACAGCATGTACCTGGCTTTCACCAGATTACTGCCCTTCGGGAAACCTTCCAAATGTTAAATCGAGACTCATTCATAAAGGGTACGTGGCCCCACTGCTCTGTTGCGATATTCACGGTCTCAATTCAACTGCGCTCTGACATACGATGAGAACAAAGAAACGCATACCGCAGGTTGTCGGGCGTACTGTCTGCCTACATGCAGTTTGGCAGGATATTGGGCCGTTCTGCAGCAAAAACCAGATACGACCCCTTCTGTTAGTGATTTACGGCGTCTTGCACATAGCAACAGGAAGCGATCGTCTGCCGTTGTGGTAATCCTCCGGCATCCAGACCCACGTCTTCTACAGGGATTTTGATCGCTTTGGTAACGATTTCACATCCTATTTATGACACTACGATGCACGTTCAGCTCTCTTGCAACAGCAAATTGTCTTTCACCGTCTTGCAATATCCCGACAGCTCTCCAATGCAAATGGTGCAAATGACACCATTGTGCAAATGGTGTCTTCGGCTCATGCTTTCCGCTTTAGCTATTTTGAATTACATGAAACTATCGCTGCTTGCGAATTGACGCATAGTTCCAGCATGCCTCCTTTTAAGGCGATGTGGTGTGACTGCAGGGTTGCGGTTATGGTAATTTTGGTTACCTATTTGCATTCAGCAATGCAACCTCTACCTCATGTGTAAATTGCCTCTTTTAACTCCTCATTTTAAATTCGTTCTTTTTCTGTTAGTGGCTGTTGCTTATTTTTTTAACATAAGTGTATATATGTCTAGCGGTGAATGTTCAGACAGTTTGGTAACTACAACGATCACCAATTTTGGTGCAGCAATCATTAATTCGATGCAGCATTCTCAAATTCTGTCCTGTGGAATATAGATCATGCGGTACTGACCAAGGTTACTACGCCCAGTTTTTTCTTCGTCGTCACTGATTCCTAGTTTTCTCAAAAACAACTACTCCCTTTGTATCTTTGTTTCTCTACTTGTATCGGTAAGTTACATCAGCGTTGGGAAGAACCTAATCTTGATTGTCTACTGACGTTGATACTGGCCAACATTCCCAGTTAATCATCATTGGGTGCAGAGTATTTCACTCGATGACAAACCATATCCCATAAATTTTCGATTGGCGAGAGCTCTGGAAATAATGACAGCAAATGAATAACCTAAAAGTTTTCGAAAGGATCCTGCTGATTTAACTTTATAAAGCTGAACGTAATGCCATTTAGTACCTTGGAATATAACGGTAATGTAAGGGACTACTACATCTCATCAACTCATCTCATCACAACATCATCTCATGTGCTGTCGTAGTAACTGTTATAGATGTTCATGGTATTTCAAAGTATGATTTGACTTTAAGAAAATACAGGACTTTGATATAAAATGTATAATTTGACGCTAAGAATATTGACAGAAGGACAGCCTGATTGCCTCATCGTCTTCAGACTTTTGCCGAGATCTAAACAAGTCATTTAAATTATTAGACTTAAATGTCTCGATTCTACCTCATCTGAAACAGAATCGAAATGAACATTGAACAAAGCAGTCTCTGAGACCATTGACTGGATTATTGACTGCAAACGTGCATCAGCCATCGACAGGAATTTTTACCTGTGTAGGCACTCTCTTTATATGTGCAAAATACTGCTATGGCTGTGGATTATGAGACCACAGCCATTTTGCATGATGCTCGATGAGTCAAATTATTTGCTGTCAGTCCTTTACATTACATTCTTAGCTTCCAAATTCGACCTAAGGTTCATGCATAAAGCTTAAATTTAAATTTCTGCTGCAGGGTCGTACAAAGACTTATGATTAAGAAAAAAGGGCTAAGAGCTACAGCCATGCCAAAAGGGGTTATTGCATATGAATATTCCTTAAAAAGAAGGAGAGAGAGAGAATAGTAGAAAAATATAATGACTACACAATATTGTAAAAAGTATTAAAAGATTTTAAGTGGCGCGATTTTGAGTTTTGGCTTGAGTTTTAAATTCCGTCGGGCTTTGCTAAGAACTCTAGTATGCTCCTCAGCGTGATTAGAAAGTTGCGGACAACACTTCAAAAACATTTCAATCTCTTAATTTGATTAGAAATTTCAATAATTAGCGTAGCAGATTAATTTTTTATCTTTAACAACACTTGCAAAAATTTGCAAAACTTATTTTTGTGAACGCATCTTGACATATACATATTGCCGAGACAAAACTTTTAGTACGAGCTCCATGCAATATTTTTCTTGCTCAAAATCAGTCACATTTTTGTGAGTGTATTATTTCATAGGATAGCTTTCAGAATAACACTTTTAAAGCGAAATATTGTTTTATACAGAAACCAGTATGGAATAATTCGAAATATACTTATGGCCTATCCAGTGTCTTAATAAATCAAATTGGAGCCATCAACGCAACTTTCTTTTATGGACTTTCAATAAGCTCTTCCTTTATTTTTATGATACAAAAATAAGATTATGACGGATTTTAGGGTAATATGGAGGCTACCTAAATCGCCAGTCTCTGAAATCATCAGATTTTTAAACCTACGTATTTTAACAAAATTTTCGCTTACTGTTTAAAAAATATAAAGCCCAAAGGGGCGTTCTTTTCATTTACATTCATATACATGTTCCGAGAGCATTTGGGCTAACGTCCCTTCGAGCTAAAAATATTAAAAAACAGCAAATCTTTAGAATTTCCGATAAACAGTCTCGCACGCTGGAGATAAAAATGCTTTTTTCCGTACAGTGTTGCCATTGCTTTACTTGAAATCGTTGAGTTTGTTGGTAAAAATTTCATTAAAATTGGTAAAAATTTTAAGTAAAAATTAAAGTTGGTAAAAATTTCATCAAAATTAATTAATTCATATTTAGTAAAAATTTCATTAAAACTTTTACAAAATGTGAAATAGACAAAAAACAAATTCTAAATTCGGGCTCCCAGGTCCCTAAGTTCGGGTGGAGGACTCTGTTATTCAGAATTTGGTGGCTCTAAATGTCGTTGTTTTTGCACAGTACAAAAAACACGCATGCATTCATGTAGATTCTTCAGTAATTAATTTCTTTAAATATAGTACAGAGGAATAATATTTATCAGGAACAATTTGAAAAATGATATGTCATTTATAGAGATTCAATGCAAATGTTGTTTCGAGACTAAATGCCATTAAGGACTAATGTCCCTTTTAGACTAAAAAGAAAGAAATTTAGTTTCGAAATTTAATTGAAACTTTCTAATAATTAATGAAATCATTTTCTAGTTTTAGTCTTCAAGTAAATTTTAGTTTGCCTTCTAATCTAGATTGTTCTTTACCTTGAAGTGATTTCGGAGAACCAACAATCAGTCGGAAAAATGTTGGATCAGAGAAAATGCCAGCCTATATACATTGGATAAATTTACATCATTCAGATTGAAACACTCATTTACTTGTAATAACTATTTAATTAAGGGAAACTTAAATACTTCAAACATTTTGTGGACTATGGATTACATAAAAATGGATTATATCACAATACAAAATGTTAAAATTTAGTTACATTACGTTTCACAGATTATCGTTACGTTATTTTCAGCATAAGATTCTTTTTTATTATTATTAATCTTCTAATTCTGCCATCAAAGTCTCATTATCATATCTTTAAGCCGAGAGCCAACAGGTCTTTAATCCAGGAACATTTACCTACTCACTCAAAATATTCAAATTCCTAATAGATGTTTGTTGCATTCCTCTTTGAAAATATCTTTGTAATATGACGGATAGAAAATCACAACTATAAAACACTCTATTAATAACAAAAGTTGACACTGGCAGTGAACTCTGATATCGCTTGACAGAGAATGATTGATCAGGTACTAGGCTCCATTTTAATGGATGAGACATTTTAATCATTTAGTCTGGCTGTTGTTCCTCCCTAATATTATAGTGCATTTTTTAAATCTCATCTGTGGTAAAACATGATATGCTATTAACTCCCATGTAAAATATTAAGTAGGAAACTTCTTTAAGATTTTCATTCAACCATCCAAGCATTATTTGTGATAAACGTATAGAAAATAATTTGATGTAATTTAAAATTTTTTGAAGCGTAATTTATAATCATACATCAGGTAAAATAAATTTATTTCAGCTGAATTCTTAAAATATTACGTTAATTTTTCTCATCAATATTAGCTTAGATCAGGGCTTCTTAAACTTTTGTCATTCACGACCCCATTTATGATTGCGAGTTTCTTGACGACCCCATACAAATATAAAAGAAAAATAAATTAATATTTTTTGATGATTTATTTATTAGGTAACAATATACATATACATATGAAAATATATAAGTTTAGAATTCGTTTTGAAACATGCAAAAATCTAAAATTAAAAATCGCACAAAAAATTATAAAATTGTATTTGTTATAGTTTCAAAAATAAAAGTGGATTCTGACCGTCTTAATTCTCTCGAATATATTCAAGTAGTTGCGTGGTAAGTATTAAATTAAAGTATAAGTAAAAAATTTAATGAGATGGATGTGCCTGTTTTTTATTGCATAACAAATCAAATCTTGGTGGAATGTTTGAAACTGCTGGACGTAAGACCTCTTCAACATTTTTTAACGCTGAACGATATTGGGATTTAATATGTGTTAAAGCTGAGAAAGTAACTTCACATAAATATGTGGTGTTGAATGGCAGAAGTACATTTAACGCCATATCAGCGATTGTGGGAAATTCAGTTCTAGTTCCGATCCAGAATTTAGTCAAGGGCTTTTTTTTGAAATTGTAGTTTTAAGTTTGAGTCACTCGAAAGCTCAGCAAATTCCTCTTGAGCTTTAATGGCAGGTGATCAATCTCACTTAAGCCAATCCAAAACGGCTTTTGAATCCAAACTATTTTTTGGAAATCAATATTTAATTTAAAATATGTCCGGAACTGTATTTCTAGCGCTTTTAAGTGATCTACAATAATTTTTGCAATAAAAGTTTTACAATGAATTTTCTCGATTACAAATTGTCGACACTGGAAAACATTTCGAACGAATTGTTTTCGACCCTACTCTTCCAAATGTTGATCTTTTTAATAAAATTTTAATTTTATCATTTGAAGTAAATATATCGCAATATTTTCCTTGAAGAGACTAGTTGAAATCGTTTAACTTCGCAAAAATATCTGACAAATAACACAGCTTGGATAGCCATAAGTCATTTTGAAAAAAAGCAGCAAGTTCACATTTTCGTTCGGTTAAAAATATTTCGATCTCGTCCTTTAATAACAATAATCTTCTTAAACTTTGACCTCTTGACAACCATCTTACTTCTGCATGTAATAACAAAGTTGTGTAGTTGGAATCCGTATCCTTACAGAGATTTGAAAATAAGCGACTGTTAAGGGCGTGGCTCTTAATAAAATTTATGATCTTAACAGCATCCTGAAGCATATCGTTCAATTCTGGTGCTAATTTTTTTGCTGCAAGAGCCTCTCGGTGAATAAGGCAGTGAGTAAAAGTTATATGATCATAATGAGCAGCTTGAAAAAATGATTTAAAACCAATATTTTTGCCCGTCATCGCTCTTGCACCATCTGTGCATATTCCACAGCAATTTTTCCATTCTAAACCTTCTGCTTTTAAAAATTCGTCAACTTTACAATATATGTCTTTCCCTGTAGTATGGTCTTCCATAGGACGACAAAATAACAATTCTTCCTCCACGCTTTCTTTATAAACGTACCTGACATATACTAACAACTGAGCCAATTTAGTAAAATCAGTTGTTTCGTCCAACTGAATTGAAAATTTTGGGCTTTCTTTAATTCTTGTAATAAGTTGTATTAATTGATCCTTGTTAATATCAGAAATTCTATTCGAGACAGTGTCGTTCGACAAAGGAATTTTTCGAATATCATCGCCATATTTTCTTCCATGTAGTATTTCTACCATTTTAATAGCAGCAGGTAACACAAGATCTTCTCCAATGGTGAACGGCTTTTTATTTTTAGCAATACAGTATGAAACTTCATATGACGCTAGTAAATATTTTTCATTAACAGTTATAAGTTTTTCAAAGATTTTCTTTTCTTTATTTAAGGATTTATACAGTCTTTCAAAATATTCTTTTGGTTTATTGACATACGAAACATGCTTTGATTCAAGATGTCTTTTTAATTTTGATGGTTTCATACTCTCCGAAGCCAATAATTCATTGCAGATCAAACAAAGAGGTTGTTCATTACCCTCACAATTTTGAAATGTAAAGCCAAATTGAAGAAAAGACTCATCATATTTTCTTTTTCGCACATTAGATGCCTGTTTTCCAATACTTTGTCCTGCCTGAGAAGAGTTTGTAGCATTATCATCTGCGTCATTACCATTCTTATTTAAGTTCAGCCATTTATCCATGGCCAAAAATTATTTTGATCCTAAAATACAATAAATATATAAAAATAACATATTAAATATATAAAATTATATTAAATATATAAAATTCACAAATTTTTCAACGGGTTTTACAAGTATTTATGCGCGCTTTTTTATAAGAGCCCCACAGACCGGTTTGGTTAATGCGTATTTGCCAGCGCGTGTATTGAATCATTGTTTAGCTGCAGGTTGCACGTGTGTACCTCCCTTGTGGGAAGTCAGCGGCGCGCGGTGTATTCAACATGTATGATACCTACCAAACGCACTAACAATGTATAGCCACAGTATAATAATAGCGATCATCGATCGTTTACTGCTGTCGGTGGAGATAGCTCAAAACCTTCAATAAATGCGCGTGTCTAGACGGTGCAAGTCCACTGTATTCCGCCAACTCTAGTGATGTTATAAAATGGTATATATATATTATATATAAATATTTGACATTAAAATCTCTCGCGACCCCAGAATTTTGCTACGCGACCCCAAATGGGGTCGCGACCCATAGTTTAAGAAGCCCTGGCTTAGATTATATCATTGAATCATTGACACTGCAAATATAATCAGTGTTAAGCATAAAATTAAGAAGCTTTTGTAGATTTAAGTTTAAAATGCGTTTTTTAATATCTAATTGCTTCTATTTCCATTTCTTATAACTTGAAAATTTTGCATAAATACAAATCTTATTAATTTTAATTTTCTAGAATGTTTTCTAGTAATAAAGTTTCCCAGACTGTTTTATTAAAATTTTTGCTTCAGTTTGGTGAAAGAAGCTTACAAAGCAACATCAGATTAACTATTTTATTTATTAAAAAGAGCCCAATCAATTTTATGATTAATAAATTGTTCGAAGAACTTTATTTGACGCTGAGTTTTATTTAATATTAAATTATTCAGTAGAAAGAAAGACGTACCGAATATTATTTGAGCAAGAGTAACTCCATTTAGCTGCAATTTCAGTTTCTTTCTGAAAATGAAGAAATACCAAACTCGAGTTCGGTACATTCAAGCTAAAATTAAACGCTGCTTATTTAACTGCTTTTGACTTGAAAATAAAAAGGTAAGAAACATGTTTTTCAGTATTAAAAATTTGGTAATGATTTCATTAATTAATTTAATAATGTGAAAATTATTGATCAATTTGGTAAAAATGATTAATTAAATTAATAAATGAAAATTATTCCATTAATTAATTTAGTAACCTATTAAACTGTTAATTTCATTAAATTTAAATTCCTTCCAATTTTGCTAAAAAAATTAGGAATGGCCCTTAAATGAGCCTTTTTTTATGAAACGTTCTGCCATTTACATTACGAATGTTACACAAAATAGCTAAAAATTAGCCATAAATTTTATTAATGGCCCTGTGTTAAATTATTATTATTATCACTCTTCTCCGAGATAATGTGAAAGCGATAATCTAACTACAAACAGTAGATCGTGTGTTATACATTCGTTACCAAAAATTATTTCCTTATTAATAGGTCGATTAAAATAGGCTTAAGTCCCTGATGAAGTATTGAGTTTTCATAAATGTTGAAACTTATTCTTATTTTACATCTTTTAATTGTATACAGAATGGCACAGGCCAAAGCTTCATGGGCATCAATGTAAGATTGATCACTGTTATGATAACTATAACTATAATAACACAATTTGCGACTTACATATAATTTTCTTGACAGTTCTCTGAATTGATGACTTACTTCCTGAGAGGCAATGTGTCATTTTCCTACAAACTAAACAAATACTCTTATATTATATATATATAAGCCATAATCATTATTGACTAGAATACCATACGATAAGCATGTCGAGAATCAACTTTTCCATCAAACTCTGCACCTGCAACTTTCACTCACTTGCCGTCAGTAAGCAGAAAAAGTATCTTGCTTTCTTTTTAAAAAGTAAAATGAAAACCCTCATCACGATCCTCTTCCCCCTCCCCATAATCTTTCTTCATCATTCGCCAAGAGTAACCAGAGTCTTCAATAACAGAGATGGACACAGAAGCATCTTTTCATAAGGAAACCAATTTTTTTCCTTTATTAGTTTTTTTCACATTAAGTTAGGAACACCCAAAAGGGTTTAATGTAAGCAATTCAGTTCTGAAATAATACTCCACCAGAAGAAGGACAACGTTCTTTTATTTAGACGGATTTCCGATCGTCATCTTAATTACTGGTCTCTTCGTTATTTCCACGACATTAAACGAGCCAGGGCTACCGCTGGATTCTTTTCATGCCAAAAATAGCTCTAATTAATTTAATCAGATGGCTAAAAGAACGTATTTAGAAATAATCTGAAATAAAAGAAAGTTCAAATAGATTTTTATCTGCAGTAGAAAGGCGAAAAAAGCTTAAATAGAGATTTATCTGTTTGTTTATCTCATAAAGAAGAGTATTTAGTATTGAGATGAAAACTACTTTTTAAAATGATAAACACGCCCTTTGAGACTTTCAGTCATTCCCTACAGAAAAACTTATATAGCAATTTCTTTTTATATACCACATATTTATACGAAGTTTTTCAGTAGTGCAGTTTACCATTTCATTTAACTCATTTATCTATGGGAAGTGATGGCCACTTGTTGGCTACCAGGCTACATGCGACTCATGAGTTACTTTTTGGCCACTTCTGACTAAACTAATAGCAGCAATGTAATATCCCTCTGTACCGCCTCTAGTGGGGACGTGAGCAATAACGACACCACCGAGAATTTATACCAAGAGTCTTAACTCTCGGTGGTATTGGCACTACGTAAGCGTTAGAAAGTCTAAAAGATAATTACTTCTGCCGTAGATCATTCTACTTTCATACATGATGCTGCTTTATAAACGATAGAGTTTTAAATGTTTTCGACTTTTTATCCGAATAAAGATAACTTTTTCCAAGCTTGGAACTGTGACTTTTCTTTTCTTTTTTTAGCCCAAGGGTATGTTAGCTCAGAAGGGCTATTAATTTTCGTTTTGGCCTTTTGCTTCGATTCACTGTAACTGTCGTTATCATTTTTCAAACTGTTGCCACCAAATATTATCGCCCTGTGTTACATTTAAAGAAATTAAATAATGAAGAATCTGCATAAATGTATATATGTTTTTCGCATTGTGACGAAACAACGGTACCTACAGCCATCAAATTTTGAATAACGTAATCCCCTTCCGAACATGGGCATATGGAAGCCCAAATTTGGAATTTGTTTTATTATCGATTTCATATTTTGTAACACTTTAACGAATGTCAAGGCGATCACTGGTATATATCACGAAGCGCGACGTCACCGTGTATTTGATTATGAAACCCAACGATTTCAAAGTGAACAATAACAACATTGTACGGGAAAAAAAAAAAAAAAATTCTGATCTCCAGCGCGCGAAACTGTGTATCGACGCGCGAGACTGTGTGTTGGAAATTCTAAAGATACGCTCGTTTTAAAATTATTTTGAGATATTGCTGTTGAATTGAATTTTATGGTCTGAATGCGAAGAACATGACATTCAATAAATAAAGGTAACACCGAAAACGATAAAAAAACGCCCCTTTAGGCGTAATGTAAATTCTGAAAGCTTTCAGTTTTTTTTTTTTTTTTTAATTTAAATTTTTTTTTATGTGTGTGCTGGGCTTTCTAACACAATTCAAATTTGATTTTGCCTCTGAAATTTTGTTCTAATTGTAAAACTCTTAACAGTCTAATTTTACAGTTTTATTAAAAATCAAGACGCATCATAATTATTATTTTGATATAAGATTTTGGTTTCGACCAGCCACTTTTAATTTGCTGTATATTCTATGATAGTCATTACGCAGCATATAAGATGTCGTCACATTATGCAACTTTAGCATTTTAAAATAAACGAAAACAAACGGGGGAAAAAAACTGAAAAGAAAAGAGATGTGTGTGGGGTGGGGTGAGATAGAGGAATAGAGGAGGGATACAGCACGTCAGAGATGTAGCAGATAATGGTTGAATTATTGCTACTTTCCAGCCATTACGAGACTATCTATAAGATTTAGATGTTTTTGTAGCTACCGGAATGAGACTTGCGAAAGAAATGGTGTTTAAACTAAACTCGGCGAAGTACCGGTAAATGAAATATCTCTTAACCTCTTAAAGGGTGGGTAGTTTGGGTAAGAGTTTAATTCAAAATTCTTCCAATATAGGGAGAACATTGAGCATTGTAAAAAGTTTTAATTAGGTTTACATTTATTTATTATTATCATAACTATTTTATTTTTTAGTTTATATTATTTATTTATTTTTGTTTCCTTTTGTTTAATGTACTGTTTATGTTGAGCTTCATTTAATAGGCCATAATTTGGCCTAGGCAATAACTAACCAGAAAAGAGCGATTGAGAACTGCAGGTTGAGGGCTGTATAATACATAAAAAGCCTTTTCTTAAACATCGTTTGACTGTTAACCGAGGATAACTTCTTTAAACATTATTAATTTCGTGGACAGCACTTAATTGATAATTCTGTAAAGATTAGCTTGTTATGCATGATTTCCTTTTCATTACCTTATGGTTTTCTTATCCTTATTTCACTACATATTGAATACAGGATTATCGACGCATATAATAAAAGCCGTCAGACATCTGGAGCAGTGGTTCTCAATATAAGAATCCCGAATATTTCTGAAATTCTCTTGTCATATTTATATTTACCATATACGTCTGCGTATTTTATCCAACACTTTCAGTTTGTAGACATTACGCGTGTCGCTCGGTTTTAAAGATCTATAATTTGCACTTATTCTATTACGGAAAATTTGTGATAGATCTTGAAGAACTAAACAGGACAAATGTAAAAGAGCCAGTGGTAAAATATTTTATATTATACTGCAAATTCAATATTCTTTCGTACATACTTAATCAGTTTTGGACTGCTTTCTTCAAAATGGCCCTGAAACACAATGCAATTGCAATTTTTCTGCAGTTATTTTGAAACAGATCATCTAAAACAGATTTTACTGTTTTGTGGCATCATAAAAGTACTCCAACACCATGTTTATCATACGAGCAAAAAAAAACACGGTCTTTCCGTCCGTAAGTGTAACAGCGCTTGTTATTTTCCCAAACTCGTCCGTCGACGAACTAGTAATTTCTTTTTCTTTTTCGTTGTCGTGATTGGAAATTTTTGCTTCCCACAATTAAATCACCTTCACTTCTATGCGTTACCTTTGCAATGCTCATTCTAACTGATATTCCTGAACGAAACTTCTAGTCGATAACACCCACGTATTTCCTTTAATCCACGCATTCCCTCTTTCTATTGTTCTCGTAAAGTAATTCCATGTGATATCTTCGCAATTACAAAAGTGCTGGCGCAAAGATTACGTGAATCTATACTTTCTCATATTCCTTCCTAAAAATTAAGGTTCTGTTATTACACGATCTTATATATTATTAATTAATATATAATTATTTATGAGTAGTTAATAATTACACGTGTCTATTTAATATGATTTTATTATTAAATTATTTCCACTGGAGATTCTTCATTTCCTTCTCTTTTCTGTTCCCTTCTTAAAAACCAGCGTATGGGGATGAGATATAACATTACTATTATGGCTTGCGGTAATCACAAATGCGCACATGTGCCTTAGGAAACCTGGAAAATTTTAATTTTGGATATTACGATATCATTTAAAGGTGTCGGTCTGCAAATTATGTACTTTTTAAAAAGTGTAAAATATTTAATCAGAATTGCGATACAGCAACGCCGTGAATACAAGTTTTGTTCCTTGTGCTTTAACAGATTTATAGAATTTATATGAAAATAATGAAATAAATTAATTGACAATATACTAGCCAATATAAACAAAACAAAAAAAAATGCTAGCCCGTGTTTGTAAGCAATAAACGTTGTTGGCCAACGTTATTTTAATACATTTTTAGAAATCTAGTTCAGAGTAAAAATAAAGAAATTACATCTTCTATTATTATCACTTTTATGTGCTGCTGTACAATAGTCACATTTCTTCTGAAAATATTCATCATGTACATTAAAGTACAAAAAGCTGCAGATATACACAAAAACAACGCTTGTAAGCCAGTAATGTATTTTGAATATACTACAGTTCCAGAAGCGCAATTATCAAGATATTAATCTTGAGGAAACCTTAGAAACTGCAGATTTGTAAGATTTTCTGCTAAAGTGCTATGAAAATTGAAAATGTACACAGTAAATAAACGCCATTATTCATAATATAAATTACGCAAAAAATAGCTTTCATCGTACGTGATCTTAAAGCGATTAACTGCGCATTATTCGAAACCAATAGGCGTTCCGGCAAATTTATGAACAGAAAAACAGCTACTATATGCCACTGCTAAAACCATTCTTTGCAGAAGATAATTTATTAAGCGTTATCTCCAATAAGCGATCAACCAAGTTTAAAAACTTGAAACGTTCCAGGCTAATGATTTAAAATCATGATACAAAAATCCATTTTTTATCAGGTTTCTGAGACTGACAATATAGCCCTCTCAGAGAAAAATGTATTCTAAGCACGTTTTGGAGCGTGAAACCCTCACAGTATGTTTCTGAAGAGCTGTTAACTCTCGTTTAACAGTACTAAAAATCGTTCCATAAAGAGAGTAGATTCTGATACAAAGAACAGGATGAATCCGTCCTTCCCTACCTCAGAATTAGAGGTTAAGTGAACTGAAGTGAATATCGCCATTCAAGAGTTGATAAAAGTGGTTGCAGTTTCAGTTTGATTCTTAAAAAATAATATCATATTTCTACTAATTTTAATTTTTTCCTCTCTTCATTTTTCTACATTGTATTTTAAATAATCAATCATGTATAATTACTTATTTTTAACTACAAAAATCAGGAAACACGTTTTTACTACGCTTGTTCATTTATTCCTTTTCAGTGTATAGAGTTTTCATCATATCATTATTATTATTGTTATTATTATTTTCATCGTCATCATCATCACCATCCTCATCGCATTTTACCACAGAATTTAATGAAACATCACTAAGAGATTTCCGTACTTACGTATTATCGCGTCGACCTCGAAAGCTGGCTACCACCGAACCATGAAAATTTGCAGATATCCCACTAAAGTTGCGCCAATCGTTGTTGAGGGATTCTGGAGAAACAGACACCTCTTTATTTAACAAACAATCAGTACATTCGGCCCGAATTGTTTTCGCTCTTTTTGAAAAGGCTGTTGTTGATTCACTATTTTTTTTAGGCTAAACGATTTTGCTCGAAGTTTCGTTTGAGAAAATACATGAAGTGAAAATGAACTGGGTGAAAGTCCATATTGGTATTATAGGCAATGAGAGGGCCGACATGCTGGCCAAAGAGGTTACTAAGGGTAATGCTGAGAATGCATTCGATATTCAAGCATGAAAAAGAATTGTTATTGGTAAAATCAAGGATTTATATTATGATTGCTGTATAGGGAAGTGGAACATTTCGGGAAAAACGAAAGATTATTTGAAGTTTCTAAAAATATGAGAATGATGATATGTGATTTTGATTACAATCAAATAATTACTGGACACAGGCGCTTCGCTGCGTACCCGAAAAGATTTAATTTGCAAAATAATAGTCTTTGTAGCTTTTGTAATGTTGAAGGCAATGCACAACATTTCGTCGAACACTGCGTGTTATTGCGACATATTAGGGCAAAACATGGTAACATTAAGGAATTCTACTGCTGTAACAAAGAGTTGCGATTTGCAAAGGATTTGATGTAAATGGCAGTAGAACAAATACTGAGATTTTTGGCTTGATGTTTTTAGCTGTATTTCCATTTTAATCTGCGTTTTAATCTTTTGTTTTAATCTTTTAACTGTATTTTTGTTTGTCTGTGTTGGGTGTGCTGCGTTAACTACGATACCGATTATTATCGGCCAAAAGGGTTGCAGCAGACTCGTTTATTATATTACGTTACATTACTGTTACAGCTACATTAGAGGATCAGTTACAGTTATTCAGTAACAATACTTATTATGGTGATACAGGAATCGGAACCAAATGTTTGACAAGTTTGGCTACTTTTGGCTATTTCTCGCCAAATTTGAAGGAAAAAAATTAGTCGTCAAAAACGTTGCCCGTTGATGATATCTCCCCAAATTAGCGATGTAACCATTTATTCAATGTTAAATAGACTTACTCCTGTATTTTTACTTTTCAGACAGAACACCGTCTCTCTAGATTTTAATTTTACATTTTACAGAAAAATATCACAGTTTCACGTATAATTTCCCTAAAATTATCTATATATGTGCAAAATTCGTAACAATATTAAAAAGATAATTGCCTGTGATTATCCTTTCCTGGAAGTTACGACAATAGTTATAGGGATAACTGAAAGATATAATTTAAGGGGGGCATTCGTGTTTCTTTTCGGGAAATTTTAATTTAAATTTTTACAATTTTTTTAAAATAAAGCTTAGGATGAGATTAATGATAGATCTAAAGTAAAAAGAATTGATTTCGTGTACGAAAAGCCTTTCATATCCTAAATAATGGCTTGTTTAGAAATTATCTACCGTCTTTTTCTGAAAATAAGACATCCTCCGAAAATAAGCCCTATCATGATTTTCGGAACTTTTTGTAAAATAAGACATCCTCCGAAAATAAGCCCTATCATGATTTTCAGAACTTTTTAAAATAATGTGACAAAAGGAATTCGTTAAAAAATTCTGTTGATTTATTAAGTATAAGTAATAATATGTTTAGCTTTCCTAATACTCGTATTTCAGAGAAATGTTTGAAACAAAATATTCCGAGAAATTAATTGTTTACCTCTACAGTTCGTTTCAAATTAATTCTTGGAATTTATCTTAAAAATACAACATAAGGCAGCAGTCTACATTGAGCGACAATGCAGGTATACAACGTTCATTCATTTCAGTCTTGTAAGTCTGATTATTTCCACATACGTTATTTTATTTAAAAATAAAGTGAATAATTTTTAACCCCAGTTAAAATGAGTACAAAACGAAAGAGCTATTCCGTCGAGTAAAAAAAGGGAATCGTGGAAGACTCCAGGGGTGTAAATCTTGTAGCATTCTGTAAAGAGAAGATACTGGATCTCCGTATGGTTCGTAAATGGCGTGCAGACTACGATTACCTGTGTCAACTGGTGGACCAAGGAAATGAGAAAAAACGCAGAGTTGGATCAGGTCGGCAGCCGTTATTTTCTGAGTTGGAAGATTGCATCTGGGAATGGATTGCAGGCAGGAGAGCAATGGCTTTGGTTGTGCGCAGGGCTGATATTCAAAAATTTGCCCTTGAAACAGCAATTGAATTTGATATATCCACAGAAGAATTTAAAGCATCGTCACACTGGTTGGACAACTTCCTTAAACGATATGAACTGTCTCTAAGGAGATCAACAACATTGTTTAAGCTGGAAGACAATGAAGTTGTTAAGCGTGCACTTGCGTTTAAGCTTTTTGTTGATGGCATCGATTTTTCGAAATACCAACTCTCCAACATGATTGCTATGGATGAGACCGCGGTATTCCTAGGCCAAGGAGCTCAAACGACAGTTCACCACAAGGCTTCTTCGTCAATTTACGTTCCTTCTACCGGTTACGATAGTGCACGTGTTACCTGTATTTTGGCGATTCGTCTAGATGGCAAGAAAGTATCGCCATTTTTAATCACTAAAGGTAAAAAAGACCAGATTCAACGTGTTTCAGGAATTTATGTCATTGAAAGTGAAAAAGCCTGGTGCACCCAAGCAGTTATAAGAAAGTGGGTTGATTTTATGCTGCCACCACTGTTGAGGGGTCAGAATAGAGGTTTACTAGTTTGGGATTCAGCCAGTACTCACCGCGCTAAAGACATGAAAAACTTTCTTGCTGAGAGGAAGATTGATCAAATAATGATTCCGGCAGGAATGACTGGTTACCTCCAGACACTTGACATTGCAATAAACAAGCCATTCAAGGATCATTTGCGGATGGAAATCAATGAATATATTGAAAACAGAATGGTGAGAAATCATCGAGGTAATTTTGTAAAACCAGGCTTACAAGAAGTTGTGAATTGGGTAAAAAATTCATGGGACAAAATAACTGATAGTGATGTTTCCAATGCACTACGAACAGGCTACTTAGACAAGAAGTATTCATTTAACGATAGCTATATTGATGTTCCAGAAGTTGATGACGATGTTCCAGAAGAAGATGACATGACTGTAATTGAATAAATTTAAATTTCTGTATTCTGTGTAAAATAAATATTAAATAAAAATATATAAATATACTTTTATTTTTGCCCTCCCCCGAAAATAAGCCCTAGTGCGTATTTTGGACCAAAAAAGAAAGTAAGACAGTGTCTTATTTTCGGAAAAAGACGGTATAAAAGAATATTCTAAAGAATTCCTGAAGAATATTCAGAGAATATGCTGGAATTGAATAAGATCTAAAAACAAAAATGTTGTTTTAAATATATAACAGAAGAATGGTATTCAAGGTATTTATTAATTTTAGATAAATTGGAATGAAGGAACAACGTGAAAAGTTTAAAAAAGTACAAAAAATCATTTACAAACATGGGTGCAGTTGAAGCTTAAAATTTATGCATTCTCTAAATTTTTTTTTCAACCTTTATACGTAACGGGTAAACCTTTTTGCGAGATTTTTTAATGATATTATGATTATGCAACAGTGAAGCATGAATAATTTAACTGTATTGATTATCACAGGTTTTCCGCTTATTGCGTTAATTATTATACAATTAATCATTAAACAGTCTGATGATGCAAGATCAGTTTTGCTTAAAATACTTACTGTTCACATTTATCAAAGGCCTAAAAATTATCAGGATAATATGAATTCATTAATTTTTTACTTACTTCATCAATTCTTATGATTCTGAACCAAGCAAACACTGAATTCGTGAACCATATTTATGTTACTTTAATGACATGAATTCATGAACCAAGCTTAATTTCATAAATGAAATTTATAGAATTAAGGCAAACTTGTTAATGAATAAACATTATTAATTACAGGATATTCCAAACATTTAAATAGATCTCAAAATATGGCTGCATCAAAAACTCAGTTTTATATACTTTTTTTTTAAATTTCTCTTTGTGATTGCACATGAAGTTTTCACATTCAGATTTCTGTATTTTGAAATCCTTTGCTCCTCAAGTTTAAATGAAGGTAAACTGTAATGGTGTATTTAAAATTGCACTTGAAGGTAGCAAAAACGATTATCGTCTGAATTATTTCTTTCTTTCACATTTATTATGGGAATCATTTTTAGGCATTCTTTACGTGTTATTTCCGCTTCGATATTTCGGGCAAAAGTAAAACAATTTAGGTAACGTTGTCGAATTGATGGTCTTTCGAGAAACTATCCTTTTTAGGATCATGATCTACAACTGTAAATATAAAAAATCTAGCTTCATCTAATTATTAAAAAATTGAAAAGTTTTGCTGCAATTTGCTGCAATCCATGACAAAATTTCATTATTTAAGCAAAATGAATAGGCTGATTAATAATGGCTTAATGTATTTACCTCAAATTCCAAACCAATCTTTGCCATAAGACTTTTCTTATGGCACAGTGGTTGTTTTTGTTGGAGTAATCAAATAATTTGCTTGCAACTGTTAACTAAACTTCTAATTAGTGAATGTGAGAGCTACCCTAATTATGTTGGCGAATGATTTGGTACAGTTCTGGATTTTAACAGTAATATGACTCGTGAATTTATGCCAGTTAGAAATTTCTAAAAATTAAAAGCCGGCGAACAAGAAATTTAGTAAATCCATCACTCATGGTTATATAACATATGAACCCAAGTTCCATTGCTTGTAACAATAAATTTACGAACAGTCTATCTAGCATTTCTGTAGTCTACAGATACAATGTCTGATGTATGCATAAAGACTTTCGGACTAATTTATGTTAGCAACTCAAAGTATATAATCACTCGGTCCCGTCGATAGAATCTATCGTTCTTTGACAAGAAAACCGACGTGGAACAATCTCACTGGTACACCAACCGCTTCGTTTAAAAACAGCAAATTCATTTATGACAGTACAGCAATATATGAGTTGCAGTTAAGAGCAATTTGAGCATCAGTGTGTAACAGCTTTAATTATTAATAGCATTTAAAAATAATTATTGCAACTTTACCCGACGGACATTTCAAACCTCCATTTTAATTAATGGTAAAGGAATACGATAAATTCAAAGTCCTTCTAGCTTTCTAAAGGAACTATGAGATGAGGACCACATGACTGATTCACATGAGATAAGAACAATATTAATAGTAGCTTTCTCAACACACACGTAAGGGCACTCTGTTTATTTATTGTGAATCACTTTTGCGTCCTTCAAGTTAGATATATGAGGGGGAGGTCGACAAATACCGAGCATCATTGAAATGAAAACGAAAGATATGAGAAAAGCGTTATGTCTCAAAATACAACTATACATCCGTTTTTGTATCATTTCTTCATTATAGTATTATTTATTTTAATGTAATGCCCAATACATAGTTGTAGGCTTTAAGAATTTATAAGACTACTGTTTACTCAGCAGAATTAAAATTTAAAAAAAAAAAAAAACACGAAAACTTCACAGTTTAGTTTAATATGAAAGACACGAATTATTTCCATCTAGGATCAAGAAACTTCAGATTTTATATTTAATAAAATTTATGCTATGCATATGTTTCCTCTGAGTCTTTATAACGAAACTTCATGCAAGCCGTAAGCATGAATAGGAAAATTTTTGTATATCATTGTACGAAATCCTTATTAGCGCCATTATTCCTAGTAAAACAGTATTCACATCCATACTTCAGATTACAACTATGAAATCAATATTTAGCAGATTGCATAGTAGTAATTGATATGCTGAGAAATTTTCATATTGTTAAACTGAGTAGCAACATTCCCTCCCCCCCTAGATGTAAAACTATCTAACAAAAGACGTTAGTTGTTTAATCAAGAACTGTGAACCGGATAAAGATATTTTTTCCCCACGAAATGGCGTCTGTTTCATCGCGACCACCTGTTATGGGCCCTCCTCATGAGGGAGGAAAGACAAAGGAAGAAGAAAATAAAAGCTGCCATTCATGTTTAGAGTCTTACACAGAAAAACGCTAGCAGGGAAATGCTGCAACAAGAGAATGATAACAATTGCATATTCCCCCCCCCTCCATATTTTCATCATCTTTTTAGCACGTTTTCAAATAAGCTAGAAAATTTGAAATCGTTGAAATTATAGAGATTTTTAACTGTATTGTTTAAGAAAATAATATACTCCAAAAGAGAATTAACTTCTGATTACAGTTATGTCGCCTGAGGAAGAAAGGCTAACATGACTAACATCTATAAAAAATTTATATATAAGATGCTTTAAAAAATTCTGAAAAGGTTCAGATTTTAACGATTGCCGAAAAGGTCTTTTAAAGATTAATATGGTTCATCAGTAGAGATTATCAAGACAGACGGCAAAGGCAAAAAACTAACACATTTTCTAGGATGTTAAATGAATACGCATTTAGACTAACAGAGGAACTTTGTAAATCTTCTGTATATTTGAAAAGTGAAAAAGTATGTAATTCTATAAAAATATTTAATGTTTTCAGTTAGATATAGCTTGGATTAAAGGCATTTTTACTTAAATAAATCAAGTTATAAAAAGTCAAAAACTAATATTCTTAAGAACTGCATATATTGCTTTTAAATAGCTTAGCATGTTCATCAAAAAGATATTAAATTAGAATGATAAATGTCCTGCATTTTGCCGAGACACGAATAAAAAATGAAACAACAACTTTAAAGTGAATCAATGCAAAATCTGTTTTAAGACTAACAGCTCTTTTGTGCTAAAAACTAAATTAAAAATTAATTAAGATTGTGAGAAATTTTTATTGAAAAAATATTAAAGCAACTCGTTTTAATAAGGTAACTAAAATTTAATACGAATGCTTTATATATTTGTAGGGTTTTACTTTATTTTTTTAATAGTTATTTTTATTTTGGATCAAGTCGTTCTTTTACTTTCTGATTTCCTATCTACGTTTCCCTGCCAAAATGAGTCTTCAGTATTACGATTTATACAAATAAAGCAGAAACGAGTATTTAAGCTGAGGTCTGAGTTGCTTCAGTGGGAGAGCGTGCTCTGCCTTCCTGGTGCTCCCACACTTTTACCTGTACCTGATTAAATTTATCTAGCATTAGTTTAGTTTTCTATTTTCTGTTTTAAGTTAAAGCCAAGGAGGCTTCTTGTACGCCCAAGAGGGGCCATCTGTAAATATATTTTAAGTTAGAATAAAAGAGTATTTTAACCTTTCTCCGGAGTTGTTACTTACATAGAAGAACTCAGCGAATAGTCGCTACTTAGTTCTTTAGTATTCTAGATTTCAAAGAACTCTATTTTAGCTAGAAACTTACATGTTTAATACTCTATTAATTAAATGAATAGCGAGTACTAGTTTCAGGAGGCTGTGATTATTTGCTATTCTGTTATTTGTGCGGTTAAAAAGTTCTAAAAATAACCAATAAAATTATTTGCAACCATTTGTATTTACATAATATAATACACTGACAGAGTATACAAATACAAAAATACTCTGTTACTGATAAAGCTTTGACTACTTAAAAAATTAGAAATGTGCCGATTTTAATATCTAGATTTCTGTTAGCTTTGAGAGTCTTTTCTTTAAATATTTAATTATATTCCAGTATTTTATGTAAAGAGATGGAAAAAAAATATGAAAATTGTCTATGCTATTCGCCTCCTTAAAACTCTTAGGCTGTAATGTACGTTATATATTGTAATTTTTAGTAATTTGTTGGCACTAAAATTTTTGTCGCAATCTTTCCAATTTTTGTTGCCGTTATGCTACATTACTTTCCATTACTAAAGCATTTGTAATCAAGAGACATAAGATCCTTAATTTAACTTACAAGTTGTATACCATATATAGCCAATTCTAAGAGTGTTGGCATTTGATATATCGATACCGTAAGAATTTTAATATTTTTTTTTTCAAATTTTACGCGAAGCAAAATAAATTTAAAGGCAATAATTACATCACTCAATAATCTGTATCTTTTAATATTATATCTAATTGATATAATTTACGATATATTTAACTGATAGAATTTATAATATATGCGAACCTTATTTTTTGTGAACATAAGCATAATTATTGTAATCAATAAATGATGTTTCTGACCCTATGTGTTACGTACAGTACAGAATACTCATTTATGTACATTAATGATTTTATTTTTAAATGTAATTTGCAAATTTCTCTTCAAAATTTACTCTAATTGATAGATGAACTATAGTCACTTTAAATATGGTAAACCTGTATTTTTTATTACTAAAAATGTTGCAAACAGAATAAATATTGAGAAATTTATTTCTCGATCATTTTAGTGATCTACAACAGC
>KK119628.1:192366-207270 GCA_000611955.2 Stegodyphus mimosarum
TCCAAAGCTTGAATTTCTGAAAGAGTCTCAAGTGTTGATCCTTAAGAAAAGATTTCGTTAGAAGGAACTAATATGCAAGGTTTTGATAAGAGATGGCTTTAATTCCCTAAGTGATTCTAGGTACATATTTACAAAATTTCTCGAAATAAAATAGAGAATTTTATGACGGCCGTTTCAACTGTAAAGAGTAGAACAGTTATGCAAATGCAAAATTTGATTTTTTTGTGTGTGTGTGGTCCTCATAGAGCAAAATGTCGGCTTAAGATTCTAATTATGTATTCAGCCAGTTCATTTTGCTTTCATATGTTAATTACAAAACTTTCTACATGTTTGCTAGAAGAATTTGGTAGAAGTTTATAGTTTCAAGGGGGCAACTATACAATTTACAACAACTGCTGATTTGTAGAGTATGGAAATATTAATCGCCAGAATAAGGAACTTTTGTTTTAAAATTTCTGCCAAATCACGGCCGAAAGCATTCATATTTGCTAGGTAATAATATATACTGAAAATATAATTAAGTTAATAACAATAAAGTTAACTAATATAATAAATTTATTCTTTTACATATCCCCAAATTTCTTACTAAAGATTGTCCATACTGAAAGAACTATAATTTATTATAGTCTTTATTCATCGCCGGCTGCAAAAAATATTGTTAATGTCAGTCCTAATAATTTAATGAAATTTGTCTTTTTTAATAAAAGCTGTCGTTAAATGATTTTTTTCTCTCACATTCAAGTACTGGCTCTACCAAAGATCAAGCGTTTAAAGACTGCTGAATACTGCGAGTTCGAATGCAGGCAAATCATCTGGTTGCATAGTTGGTTTCTGTGGTTTTCCACGGGAAATAATAAGTAAATATAAGCCAAATTTTCTTAGAAAGTCCTCCGCAATGGCATCCCTTCCCTTAGGTAGATTATCCTCCTGCGCTTTGACATATTCAAATAGCATTTAACATTCCCATTCAAATGTTATTTAAGATAATCTATAAAAGATAAATATAGAAGAAGCAAATTTCTGATCTTTGGAATAAAATGTGAAGGTAACGTATTAAATGGTAATGACCCATCCGTTTTCAATAAATAAAGCGTTGCCGCTCTCTTAACTGTAATTCCCGTTTTCTTGGTTACGCTTCAGCGAACGCTGTCAAACAAAAATGTAATGGTCAGTGTCTGCCGAAATACAGGCATTAATAATACGATATTGATGAAATGTGACATTTTTATGGAGTTAGTTACTTCGGTAGGTTCTTTGTTCTCGAAAGATAAAACCCACTTACTCTGATCAACTTGGGCTATTGGAAGCATAAACTGATGCATTTCAGCAATAGGAATTCTTGATATTTCTCTGTTCGCAGAGCTAGGTACATAAAATTATCCTTGTTAAATTTTATTAGGCACTTTTGTTAAGCAAGCTACTGAATATATTCAAGCTATCAACCATTTAACAATTTCGCATTGATTTAAGAACCGCAGAAATCTAAGAAATTAAGTCATATCATTGTTTTATGTAAAGAATTTGAGTCATTTCACACAACTAGACACAACTAGACTAACATTAGACATTCATAATCACACCAGTTTTTAATAAATAAATATCTCCCTCTGAGAATAAAATACTACTTTAAGTTCCTTCTTAGCGAAACTTAAAGTATTTTCTGGTTTAGCATGAATTAGCATTCCGAAGTGAATAAGTCGCCTGCAGGTAAAATACCACTTTAAAGAATTATTTCTGACATTATTTCTGTCGGTTTGCAAATAGATGTTTACTTCAGAATCCTAAAATCCATTTATTTCCGCATTATGAGCAATTTAATTATCCTCACAAAGAGAATGAAAATTTTATAAAAGGAACTAAAACTTTTAATCTAGAAAGCAAATTCCTTGGTAAAAATTTAAATTCCGTTAACATGCTTCTTTTGATAGCAAAATACAAGACCACGTAGTCTACATAATTAATAGCAAATAAAAATTTCAAAGCTAAGTAATTGATATTTTCCATTTCAAACAAAGCAAAGATAAATAACCGAATGGCAAAAATAAATAACTGACATTTTTCATTCCTGATAATTAATTTTACCAGCACAAAATATAGATAAAGCATATTTTATTGCCTAATTCTTAGTTTATTATAAACAACAGGCACTAGAAAATCCTACAACTTTTCTAAGCTTATATGTAATACTTCAAATTCATTAAAGAATTAGTTCCAAACCAATGTAAAGAACTTTATGGTTTATTTGCAACACATATGAGGTGTACAAAATTTTGAATCTGAAATTTCTGCTTATACCTAAATTAAATTTATAGTACAATATTTTTTTCAAATCGTACGAAACTATTCATGAAATATATATTCCTGAATACATGTTATTCTTAATCCAAAAATCCAATTTTATTGCAAGATTAAAATATGTTTTTGTTTAATTAATTATGGCAAACGATATTTGCTGTAGCTCTATCTTCCACAAGGAAAGGTATGGCTTGGCGAAGCTAAGGCTTAGAAAATTAAAAGATGCATTTGTTTAATCCATCATGGCAAACACGATATTTTCTATAGCTCTATCTTCCAAAAGGAAACGCAAGGCTTAGCTAAGGTCTTTCTGCGTGTAGCAACTAGTATTCTTTAATGATTCCTTCATGTATATAGTTTTGATGAATAATCCTTTTAGCAATTTCCATTGCCCACAATTGAACAGTCAAGTTAAAATTTACATCCAATTTCATAGGTTTGTCTCACTGTTTCTTCACTTGATTTATTAAATATGTTCTTCTCCCTTAAACCATAAAATTCAATTCAACAGCAATATCACAAAATAATTCAGAAAGAGCATATCTTCAGAATTTCTGATACGCATTCTCCAGAGCTGGAGATAAAAGTGTTTTTATTTATTTTTTTCCCGTACAATGTTGCCATTGTTAACTTTGAAATCGTCGAGTTTGTTAATAAAAAATTCAAGTTTAAAAATTTTACAAAATGTAAAATAGATAATAAAACAAATTCGAAATTTGGGCTTCCAGATGCCCATATTTGAGTGGAGGACTGCGTTATTTAAAATTTGATGTTTCTAGTTACCGCTGTTTATTCACAGTGCCAGGAACATACATACATTCATGCACATGCTTCATTATTTAATTTCTTTAAATATAATGCAGGTCTCTAATATTTGGCGGCAACAATGTGAAAAGTGAAAAGCCGTTTATAATGAACCAATGCAAAAGGTCAAAACGAAATTAATAGCCCTTTTGGACAAATTGCCCTTTTGGGCTAAAAATTCTTTCGCAAAGGAGGAAAAAAAGTGTGTTTCTTGTTTTGATTTACTTACAGATGACGCACAGATGAAAATATGCACAGGTTTAAAATGTATTACACAAACGTCAGCAATTCACACGCATATTTTAAGCATAAATGATAATGTAGCAATGTGTAAACAGAAAAGAATGTTATAAATATTTACAATGTTAATTAAAAGCAACTTCATTAACTTTCAAATGATGAAATTTTATACATTTTGGCGACGGTTTTACCTAAACTAAAAGGGGTACCAGAGGACATATTCTTTGTATACTAATAATTCCCTGATTCTCTGATAAATTGTATAAGCGAAAGCTTGGAACTCGCTGCGGTATTAATTGCATGGGAATGAGAATAAGAGAATTAAACAATAGAGAATAAATCCAACTTTAAAGTTGTATAGACACTTTTGAGACTTTGCGATAAGATTAAGCGAAGATAAAAAACAATAAACGAATAATATTAAATAAAGATTAAAGGAAAACGGGTCAATTAATTTATTGCTTTGTTTTACAAGGTAACTCAAATTTTCGGCAACAATGAGCAGTAAAGTTAATAAATTATCTCCTGAAATTAATCAAAATCTTCACCGTGCATAATATTTCGAGTAAAAACATTCTTAAGCATTGTTAAATTTTAATAAATATTGATGAGCTGAGTGTGCCCTCGCCATGCACATTTTTTTCTCTTCACATTTTCTAATATAATATCTGATTTATATAGCTTAATCTATATAACCTCCTAATTAAAAAATATTTAATAAAGTTACCGAAATCTTCTGAACTGATTATACTTCACAATATCTAATTACTTACAACGATTATCCCTTTCTATTATAAAGAAGAGAACAGAAAGAGAGTAAAACAAACATCAATAAAAAATTGCTACAGAAATTCACGAATCTTCTTATCACACTTCTACCTTGGGAATATATACAACATATATTAGATAAGAGATTTGAAATACTACCTTCATTTAAAATATTTTTAAGTGTAATATAATAGCAGTTATGAAATTAATATATAGTGGATGATATTTCCCAGACTAATGTCTCCCAAGACATGAAAAATCATCTATACCATCTACAAGATTTCAATCATAGACGTTCTTAATGGCGAACTTCGTATGCTTACAGCTTACACCATGACAGCATGCACAAAGACGATGTTTGATATGACAGACATTTTCACATTCAAAGATTTTTCAAATATGAGGAGATACCTTTGTTTTCGCAAATGGATTGCATCGTAAAAGGTTTCACTATATTAACAAAAAACATTAATAACAAAAATAAGTAAATAAATAAATAAATATAATCTGAAAGGATTCAGATTTTAATGTCGTATCAGAGGGTGTGTTAAGGTTTTTATGCTTTCATTGAGCTGGTAGTTTATCTATCTGTTCCACTCACTCTGCTAACACAAAGTTTTTGTCTTTTTAACTTTATTGAAATCATTTATAATTTTAATAAAGTAATTTATTTAATAATTTATTTTAATTATTATTTATAAATTTATTTATTTAATCATTTTTGTAAAAAATTTAATATTTCTAATAATATTCTTTTTAGTTTTATATTAAATATCACTTTCCTCAGTCTTATGCAACACAAAATTTAACATAAAAATCACACAGTTATAAAAATAACATATTTTTAGAATTCACGATGCAATGTTAAGTGTTGTTATGCATTTTTTTTATCCCAGAAGAACTTTTATTCTTGAACCTCAGTTTTCTTTCGAAACGCTTTTGTTGTCCGTTTCACTTTTCGAATAACTATAGCCACTGATGCGGCCAGTCGCTTATAATAGTTACTATAAAAAAGAAAAAAGTAGATAATGCTTTCATTAAATCCAGCTAGTGTCATTTCGCGGGTTCATCTGGTAATTAATAAAAGGATTGCATTTATTGCTTTTAAATCGTTTAGTTTGTTAATTGATAACAGGGTGATTAAATTTAAAAGAAAAATTTAAAATCTTCCACTTCGCCGAATCACAGCAAACTGGCACGTAGAAAGAGAAAACATTTTTTATCGAATATCTTTAGAATTCCGAATAAGCGTCAAATATTGCCGCACTTTTTTACATTTACTATATTATTTCTTTAAAAATAATACATAGATAGCATTTGGTCGTTATATTATTTCTTTAAAAATGGTACATGGTTATAAAATTTGGTGGAAACATTTGAAAAGTGATAGGGACACAAATGTGAAGTTTGAGACACAAATGTGAGTGATAAGGACACAAATGGGAGGCATCCCTAGCGCTAAGAAAAAATCAAAATATAATTGCCATAAAAGCAGAATAATATAGAAGAAAAAAACTTCATGTATTCAATACAATATATATATTACATAATGTGTCGAATATTAATATCTTTCTTAATCTTGCTATTCACTTGTAAACATGAATGCTCAGAATAGGCGAACTATGATTAATGGTCTCAACTACAAGATAATTTGGGCCCACAACAAGTCCGAAATCATTATTGCTTACACTTTTCCTTGTAACTTAGGTAAGTAGACATAAAAGTAGTGAAAAACACGACTCACTGTGATGCTTGTCATGAGGTAATGAAAGAGAATACCATTTTTCCCACGCTCCGGATATTGCTGAGACTTGAAAAACGTCACTCTGTGTAACAGAGGGAGGCCCAAAAGGATACATTTAATCATAACTGCCGACAGCTAGTCATTGACTGGAACGAATTACTGCCTTTATTTTATGCACTCTCAATATGTAACAAGTTTCGCTATGAACGAAAGGGACTCTCAGCATTGAAAAACTGCGAGTGAAATGCAGACTTTGCACTTGAGTGACACTGCACAAATTTGAACTTTTCTTTTGTGTCTGCAAGTTGCACTCAAGTAAATATTGCAGATTTAGATTTTTAAGTAGGTTTGATTATTTTTTTTTATATAAATATCGCAAAGCACAAAAGGTCTATCTGATTGAAAGAAAAGATAAGATTTTCTGGGATTTTGAAACCGAGTCGAACTATTGATCTTCAGTGATATTCCACTCGGTTATTGGTGGGGTTAGTTTTCAAGCAGGATATGCACTGCATATGAGAAGAAAATGTAGTCTCGCCAAGAAATTTAATTTTTACGTGTCACTTAATAATAATTTTCTAAACTGAAAGAGAATCCTTGAACATAAAACCGAGCCTGAAGCTGATTGACTCTCTGCAGCTAGGAGATAAAATTGAAACACCATGGCCACGATATAAAACATAACCTAAAAATATCATCATTTAAAAAATGACAACACCAGTGGGATCAAGAGCCGCAAGGTCGCGGAACCTTTCAGTTTTTTCCAAAGATCGATGACAACATCGTTATAGTAGCATATCTCATTTTGCAATACATTTCCAGTCATGGCTTCTTCTCCACACATTTCAAAGATAAAAATTGATCAACCACTGACTTCTCTATATGTGGGAAAAGGGAAGATCCTGATTACTGCCTCTTTATACACTCACGTTTGTGAAAATTGCAACACCAAGAAGGAATCGTCATAATTGAATGCAATTTAATACACAGTTGAGTGGTAGTGGTACAAATAAATGATTAAATGTTCAAAGCAAACAAACAAGAACAAGAGATCAGAATCAGTATTTTGTGTGGCCACCACGCGCCGCAATAAGTGCTGCTACACGACGTGGCATGGAGTCAAACAAAGTTTGAATGTCTGACTGAGGAAGAGCATTCCATATCGTTTGTACGCGTACCCAAAGTTCGTCTGCAGACGCAACAGGACGAGGATCACGAGCAAGACGCCGACCAATGACATCCCACACATGTTCAATTGGCGACATATCCGGGGAACACGCAGGCCAAGGAAGAAGCTGTACCTGCTGCGCTGCAAAGAAGGATTTAACAATCCGAGCAGTATGAGGGCGGGCATTGTCCTGTTGAAATACAGCGCCTGGCAAGCTTTGAAGGAAGGGAACAGCTTCGGGCTGTAGAACTTCACGGATATACCGGTTGCTGTTCAGATTGCCCACAATTCGTAGCAATTGAGATCGTCTATGATATGCTATGGCGCCCCAGACCATAACTCCGGGTGTTCGTCCACTGTGGCGTTCGATAATGCACTCCGGAAGGTGGCGTTCACCGGCATAGCGTCTGACACGAATGCGGCCATCATGGTACCACAAATTAAAGCGGGATTCGTCAGAAAACACGACATGCTGCCAATCAGCACGCCAGTCTCTATGCTGATTGGCCCATTGTAGCCGCAGGCGGCGATGGTCGTGCGTTAGGGGGATCCTGTATAAAGGAGTCCGTGCGCGCAGTCCACACTGCAGCAGACGTCTACGAATTGATGAAGCACACAATGAAACACCTGTAGCTATTGACCACAGTGCTGCCAATTGTCTAGAGGAAGCTGTACGGTCCGTCCGCGCCATGCGGACCAGGTGTCTATCATCGCGAGCTGACGTCACATTTCGGGGTCCACTCCCGGATTTCCGAGTTGTCCGACACTCGTCCGTCCACTGCTTCCAAACGCGCATCACTGTGCTGCTGTTACGCTGCACACGAGAGGCTACTGCACGATACGACAATCCAGCTTCACGAAGGCCGATGATTCTCCCTCGTTCAAACGCTGTAAGTTGTTCAAATCTCGCTCTCTTTCGTCGACGAGGCATAAGTACAGATTGAGTTAACGTTTACCACTAGCAGATAACCACCGATAACCATACACGCCTCGCTACAGCCGTCTATTTATTCGGATCCATCAGCCGTTCAGAGGGCGCTGCTCAGCATACGCATGCGCTACGGATTTGCAATTCTAATCATTTGCATATCATGCGCTACTTTGCATTTCCTGAAAATTTCAACTCACTCGCGTAAGTCCTTCATGCTGTTGCAATTTTCACAAACGTGAGTGTATATTCAACCGAAAATTTACGATTGCCGGTTTTACTATAGAATGTATTCTGAAGATAAATCAAGACCGAGAGAGAAGAGACGGCAAAAAAGTAAACATAAATATATATACGGGCACCAAAAATCCTTTAAGTGCTTAGGGCCTTTAAAGGTTTCAGTATCTCATAAAACATCCAAATAACTACGATATAAAATTTAAAAGATTCTTGGTGAATCATCGAAAGATATAACTTCAATACTTTATTGATTATCTACATCAAAAAAGCCTTACAACCTGCATCATCTATAAATTCTACTGTCATGATGTACATTTGTTAATTCCATGACAAACTTCATGTTACCTTTTTAAAATTAAAAATGCATCGTGAGCTGAAGACACAAAATGGTTATTGTCCCAGAGTTTTAGCAGTTTTGTCTATGACTCTGTTCTGGGCACCCCCCCCCACACCTGTACTTTACCTGACTAGCGGTCCTATTAAATAATTTAGTATTTCATAAAATAAAATTGAGGTAACAGTTTCTGGGCATAGAATAAAATGAAATAGTCGTTGAAAAGATAAAGGTTCGTGACTGGCTTAGCGATGTTGAATTATATTGTTAAATATCGAAAAAATATTAACTACTGCAACAGACTGCCGCTTTAATGTAAAACTAATGATTTCAGAATAGCGAGTTCTGGTATCCCATTATTCCAAAAATACGGCGAGATATGCTAGGTAACAAAGAACAAACTTTAATATCGTCGGTGTTTTAATTATGATTTTTTCTTTGATGCGATCTGTTAGGTACTTTCTTTAAAACTTTTAAACATTCTGCATTTGCGCAGTAAGTCATTTATTCGCGCCTTATTTACATATCATTGAAATGGTACAACTAAAAATACAAGATTACTATGCACGCTTCATAAACATGTTATCGTTCAACTCGGCTTCCATCATAATAATCTCTCGTTGCCACTCGGGGAAAAATAAAATAGCTAAAAAAAATCAGTGAGTTGCGTTTACAGATCATTACTTTAAAACTTCTCTGTTGCTTCTGACTAGAATATTCCCGAGTTGACCCCTGGTTAAGTGTTTCTATTCAGATACCAGCATTTAAAAATTCGAAATATTATTTACCAGCTTTTCTCATATTTAATGACATTGAAAAATCAAAATAAGAGGCATTACTGAGGCCAGATACGGAAACCTTTAAAGGCCCTAAGCACTTAAAGGATTTTGGTGTCCGTATATTTATTTATGTTTACTTTTTTGCCATCTCTTCTCTCTCAATCTTGGTTTATCTTCAGAATACATTCTATAGTAAAACTGGCAATCGTAAATTTTCATGATGTTCTTGTCCTCTCTAAAGACCTTTTTGTAGAATCCTCTTTCTTTGACCCCCTAAACACGTGTGCATTTTGCTTAAGCCAGCTCTGAGCATTATCTATTTACTGTCAAAATTTGTATAAGTGACAACATGGTTACAAAAAAAAAAAAAAAAAAAAAAAGGAAATCATACTCGAAAATATTACACTAATTTATCGATTAATTTTAAATTAGAACCGATATGAGGATTTAGCATCATGCAAAGTAATAGCAAAATTAGACATAAGAAATTATAGCATGCAAGTTAGATTGATATGTTGTAGGGTTTCCCTTATTTTGCATAATAAATATATTTTAAGTTTGATACCTTTCCTGAACATCTCAACTTTCCCTTGTATTTTCTCGCCAGGATATAAATTTAAAGTCAAGTGAAGTGAGCATTTAAACGGGTAAAACTCTGAGTTTATTCAGAGCGTGTTTTCGCTAGCCAGCGCACGTTTCGTTGCTACCTTGCTGTTACACCAGTAAGCCTTTTGGCCATTTTGGATTTATCGTCACGCCCGTTAGGTTTTGAGAGTCAACCTGTTAAGTGTAAATTAACGTGCTAATCCAGCACTAGCTATTTTAGCTTCGACTTGAAATATATTCTATAGTTAAATTCCCCACCGCAAGTTGACGTGTTTTGTAAAGCACGAAAATCGTGCCTTTCTGGTAAACTTTGATTTAATAAAGGGTTACTTTTCACCCTTCCCCTGTGCTAGTATTTATTCACGCCTGTGAAAGAATTCGCCAAGTTCATTGTAGAAAGAATTCGTCAGGTTCATCGTAGGATATGGAATAGTTTATGTGGAGTAGTAGAGACAGATCTTACAACTTTAGAAACATTAGAAAGAGTACATACCCTTTTCGGGTGTTCGTTTGGAGACTTCCTTCCATGCGTTAGTAATGGTTAACAGTTTTTCCCTTTGCGATTAGTTATGTTGCTTGATATTTTAATATTATGCATTTCACAACACTTTCGAATTATGGAAAAAAGGAATATTTCACTTCGGAAGGTACAAAAGGATATCTTTCAGTCCACAGCTTGTTTATATGTGACATTTTCTGTCATTGTCGCCCATGCATTAATTTAGTTAATAATATAATTAATTAAATAGAATAGAAAATGCATTTAATAGAAAAATGTTCTCATTAGTATCAGTTAAATATTCCGCTTTTAACATTGTCCTCCTTGACTAATATTTCCTGATTTGATTTCCAAAATAGAACAGTAGCATAATGTTAACGTATTTAAATAACGTACGTATGTTGTGAATTGTCATTAAAGGACTGTGTCTGTTAAATAAAAAGTGGGTTGCTGTGTTATATAAACACTATATGCATAGAACTCATAGAATTTACAAGCTATGTAAATCCCTTGATTTCTAAAGCTTCCTTTATAATTTCATTATACTTTTTATGTAGGTGAAAAAATTGTAATAGAAGTCATAGAAAAGAATATGTACTCATACATATCATTTTGCTACATACATCTCCATTTTAATGAAATAAAATACTATTTACTTTTTTTTTCTGAAATGAAGAGGTTTTCTATAATATTTACCAACAAAACTAAAAACAAAAACCACTACCAATAGAAACATATTTTTGTATTTCTTGGAAACAAACAACAGGTTCTTCTACTACTGCAAAATACGTTTGTGAAAAAAGTATAGAAAAAGAAAGAAAGCTAATTTTTCAAATCTGAACGAACAAATATGAATTTCTCTTTCACAAAGCTTTCTTTTTAATATTACGAGAGTTGTTAAATTCTTGTTTATTATAAGCTGCAAAATTGAATTTTATGTACATTATAATAGTGAGTGAGAATCCCAAGTCTTACTGCTTCATTTAAAAAATTTTTAATTTCAAGCAGTGGTCTCAAACTATTTTGCCCCACGCACCATTAGGTTATTTCGAAGCAGGAGACATGAAAAACGAGCACTACCCTCACCGGGACTCGAAACTCGGACCCCTCGAATACGCGCTAAGTGTGTTGGCCATTACACCACGAAGGCATGCTAAGAAGGCGGGAGACATACCTTATATACTCTCCCTTTTAAAGGGCGACTGGGGATTAGGGGACCCAGTCGCCCAATCCTGGTGGTAAAAAATCATCATCCACCACCTTTTTTTAGTTCAGGCGCCGCTGTAGAGACATTAGGACTTTTTTTTTAAACAGAAGACATGATAAATGAGCAATGCCCTCGCCGGGACTAGAACCTTTCGAATACGTGCCGAATGTGCTGGCCAATACACCACGAAGGCATGCTAAGTAGGCGAGAGAAATACCTTATAGCCTGTTTCTTATTTCTAGAAGATCATCCGACCGTTTCGAAAATTGGAAAAATTCATATGCAGTTGTTTAGATTTGATTATTTTTGAAGTGTTTTTATAAATTAAACAATATAAAGTATACAAACTTTCAAAAATTCCAAAAATAGTCTTTTCTATATACATAAATTTAAACAAATACTTAACAGCTAAATAAAAGTGCTGAGTGCATTCTCTCCTGACACTATGAAATTCCTCCAGGGGTATTACCTCGTGGTTGAAAACCCTTGATTTGAAGCTTAGCTTCGCTTATTCGCAAATTGTATTAAAGTTCAAATAGGGCAACACAGAATGCTGTCTAGGGCATTTCTTTGGATTCGCAGTGTATTGGCATTTTGATTTTTTGAGCTTGCAAAAATGACTTCAAAGGATCAATTTAACTTCCCAAGAAGTTAAAAAAGAATTTTTTTTTCCTCCGTTCAAGAAACCTGAGGATAATTGGTCTTCGATCAATTTAATTTCTCAAGAAAGTCTCAAAAAGCTTTCTTTGTGAAGAACACTGAGGATAACTGGTCTTCATAAAGTTCAACCTTTACGCTAAAATAACAGATATAATCAAGTTCAGCTGCAGAAGAGAAAACTATCACCTTTCTACCCTGGTGAAGGTTCTTTCTAGATAGTTTCCCACAGAGTAGGTGAAAACTTGTTTACGAAGTTAAGAAAACAATGCATGACCGACTTCTGCAGAGGGTGCGGGAACTTTTAATGAAAACGGATCACAAACCAATTATGGTAGCTGGATCAGGGTGCGCAATTACAAGATCGAGTGGAGTTCGGGTGATGATGAATGGGCTGATGCTAAGCATAGGTTCATTGATAAAGGCTGTATTAATGAAGTCACTACAGCAAACAATTAAATTCTTTGTTTTTCTACCTCTACAGAAAATTTTTTAATTTTTTATTTCTGTTGTCTGTTTTATCAAAAATGGTCCAGGAAGTAATCATGTTTGATGAAAAATTGTCTTCGCAAAAAACGACTGTTATCTATACTTGAAGGAGGAAAAAACCACTTTTTTTAAAAATCTATATTTTAGATTTGGTAAATTTAATTAATCATGCGGGAAACCTGTAATTAGAAAAAAATAATTTCATTTGATAGATTTGCATAAAAAATTAGTAACTAAAGTTAACTTGATAAGGAGGTAATACAGCCACATATTCGGTATTAACAGTCATATATTCGGTATACAGCCATATATTCTGCTGAAAAAAAAAATAGACGTAATTTACTTGTGGATACGATACTGAAAAAGAATTTAAGCAAATGCATTACATTTATATATGCAATAATTTAGGAATGCGGGAGAGAAAGCACAAATAATTTTAAACTTGGCCGATGGCTGTAGATAGTACTGGCATACAGAATGCATAGTAGAAGGATTAAACTTACAGGCAAACGTAGCTGTAGATTCAACACATTTCATTTCTGGATAAATTAATTCTTGGCAAGCATATCATTATGGGCAATCTGCGCCCCACACTTTTGGAAGTATAATACATCTCAAGACAATGTATGATTATGATACAGAGAAGTGAGCTGTAATATGTTAGCTGGAAGCAAGTAAGCAGGAAAGTACGACGTATTCAGAACAAAAACGGCGAAAGTTTCAAAAAGTTTTGATTCTAAAAAAAAAAAAAAAAAAAAAAAAAAAAAAAAAAAAAAAAAAAAAAAGAAAGAAAGAAAGAAAAAGAAAAAAAAAGATTTGATTTCACTTGCAATTGTTCGCTGATTAACCAAAATTTACCAGTATTCCAGCGTTATTTGAAATCGTTTGATACGGATTAATTTTTGAATGATGCAGTTTAGATCAGCATATTGTATGCAGTTACTTTCTTTAGAACAGAAAGGAGAAATACCCAAGTTAAAATGAAGAATATTTTCATCTAACACAGATATATATACATATATATTATATATATGTAATGATTTAAGAATGCGGACGAGAAGACACAAATAATTGTAATCATAGCCGATGGTTATCCATGGTGCTGCCGTAATGGTTTAGTAGTAGAAGAAACTTGTAAACATTGAATACTTTGTAGATAACAAGATACATAATTTTATTCCTTGAGTACTTGATTAATAATTTCTTATGACACATTGCATCTTTTCACCTCACTATGGGTACAGCAAGCACCGACAAATTTATATTTTTCAAAATACATGTTATAGCGAAGCAATGACAAGCAATGACCAAGCAATGACAGAAGGGCAAATCATAGCAGGAAAGTGGGTGCGCATTTCCCAGAAAGGCCTATATATAAGAGTCGAATCCTTTGTTAAAGCTCTGAACAGCTATAGGATAGGTTAGTTTTTTAGCGAAGTAATTTATAAAAAGATATTACTATTTTTAGAATAAAGAGAGTAATTAAAATGAGTAATTTCGTGTTTCATATTTTTATCTTACACACATACGTACATACATATATATGTTTTTTTTTTTTTTTTGAGTAGTCAGTTTGGCACATTGTAATATTTTATTCTTTTGTCCAAGTGTTTCGAAAGCACGTAGGGATAATTCTAGATGCATTTGAGATTCGATTTTTCGGTTTTATAGTATGGATTTTAATATCTTAAAATGAAAATTTAATTGAATCTTTTTCGGTTTTTGATTTCAAATGAACCAGGAGAACGAAGGAAGTTTTCGAAACATATTAATCGACTTTTATGAAACTTTAATTCCTTTTGCCCTGATGAGTTCTGAATCGGAGTTTCAGTAAAAGTAGATTAATTTTTATATTTTTATAATATAATTTTTTATATTTTTCCTTTTCTCATTTTTATTTTTCGAGTTTATTCTGCTAATGAATTCTTATTTTATTTTTGATATATTTAGATATTGTATTAAGCCTCTTATACACGGTTGCAATTATTAATAGTGTTGAGGAACTGCCTTGCTTTGATTCCAATTTGATGTTAACTTTAGATGCTTTAAGTTTATTTTACTTCAATCCTGCATCTATAGCGCAAGACGGGTTTAAAATTTTGTTTTTAATTTTTAGCCTATTTTTATGTTTCTTATTTTATATATA
>KK119628.1:207351-219986 GCA_000611955.2 Stegodyphus mimosarum
ACAGATATCCTTCATATATCAGCGATAGTGCAAGTAACGTAAGTTTTAAAACAGTAAGATTTCCCATAAAGGTTTTGACAGACAAATTCTAGAAATAAGAAAACTTAACATATTTTTGCCATGTTAAAGTAAAAAAAAATGTCATTTAACATAAACTAAATGTGTGAGAAAACTTCCAAACTTCATTTAATGCAATCTAAGAATTTTTGCAAATAAAATTTATTTTTTAAAAGACAATATCTTGTCGGCATGTTTTTCATCCATAATATGAACATTCGTTTGGAAATATTCTCTCACAAAAAAATAGAAACTGTGTTTTTAATGCTAGTGCAATTTTCATTAATTTATATTGGAATGTAGCAATAATGGTATGGAATATTTAAAATTTTCCTCGCTGTTTCTTTGCCAAGGCTTTATATTTACTTAACATGTGTACTTGACTAATTGTTTTAATTATTAATTATTGCCTTAATAATTATATTATTATCAGAGCTGGCAAGAACTAATGCAACGTGCCCTCGAAAGGCAGAAACACGCTCTGTCTCACAGTCCAAAAACCTCATTTAAGTGCTAGCTAACTGATTTGCATTTTGAAGAAGAAAAGGAAAGTTGAAGTTACAGTAAAGGCTGAAATTATAAATAAATGGCTAATTTAAATAATAAACTTGTACAGTATTTCATTCATGCACATTATACCCAATGCATTCATATTTTATTATTAAACAGTGTTATAATAATAACATTAGGAATTTTTTATAAGAATGGATTAATTATTCTCATTTTATTTCTTATTGGAAGAGTTCGTTTGGTAAACGTCCGGCTTAGTATGAGGCTCAAGAATTTGGAACGGGTTAAAGATGTGTATCGAGGTACAAAAGTATTCCAATTCAGAAAACGTATCTTAGTAAAGATCGCAAACACACACTCAGATCCCTAAATTTATTTAGAGACAAGTCTGATGAATTCTGGGTTATCAATATGATGAATGAAGTTTTCAAAAATTCCCAACGTAAAGTTTTACAATTTAGATTTATTGAGTTTGGAATAGAGATACATAATATTACAGAAGGAAGAAAATTTAATATTTTAAACCAAAGATTAAAAGTCATTGAAATATTCATCTTAGACTCATTCAGTTCTTTTCTATAATGAACAAAATCAAAATGGCAAAAATTTCATCAGTACAGAAGCATATTTTGAAAATAACTAAAATTCTTTACACAAAATAAAAAATTTCATTTGATGTTC
The DNA here is from genome assembly GCA_000611955.2 of Stegodyphus mimosarum. Lineage (NCBI taxonomy): Eukaryota > Metazoa > Arthropoda > Arachnida > Araneae > Eresidae > Stegodyphus > Stegodyphus mimosarum. The sequence continues at coordinate 208,600 of KK119628.1, forward strand.
ATCAACAACTTTTCGCATAATTTCAAAATTCTATTCTAGGTACTGCTCAGAAGACTAAAATGATTTTAAATAGGAAAGAAACTGGGAAGGTAGTATTAAAATACTTTATTTTAGTTACAAGAACTTTATTGAATAACTGTGAGTGATTTTTTATTTAAAATCGCTTACAAATAATTAAAACTGCTGCGGGTATCTTTTATAAAATGTATTAAATATTTGCCAATGTCGAAATATCTCTACTATCAGATAATGAAGAATCTGTTTGTATCTATCTATACCTGTATGATCCTCTATCGTGAAAGAAAAACAGTATTGGAATATCCACATTTCAAACATATCTAGTCTTCCATCCGAACATGTGCACCTCGAAAGTAGAATTTGAATTTTGAATTTGTTTTTTGATTTATTTCACATTTCGTAAGAATTTAATGAATTTTTGATTAATAAACTCTGCCATTTAAAAAGCGAATACCAGCAACACTGATGGAAATAAAACGTTTTTATCTTCAACGCGCGAGACTGCTACCATTCGGTAAAATGCGAGATCTTAGTGTTTAAATTTTATTCAGCTGCTTGAAAGCAATGTGTTGCCATTGCCTAAAATAAAATACTTTTATCTTCTACGCGCCAGCATGTTGCCCTTTTTTAAAGGTAAGGTATTTAATTTTTTGATTTAATCTCTCAGTGATTTAAATTAAAATGTATTTAATTCATGAGATGTCTAATTAGAAAAATTAAATATTTTTAAGAAATGATATTAGCTGAATTCATTAAAATCATAACACTTTTTTTCTTTTTTATGGTAACCACTATTTCAGCCATCGACTTCTTAGTTAAATTTAATAAAATGTGATAAATAAATAAATAACGTTAGATTTAATAAACTGTGATTCTCTGCTCAGAAAGTGTATAAGATATGATTAGTATCAAACGTGGTTAGAAAGCTATTTTTACCTTCTACCATAATTTTATCAGAAATTAATAATTCATTAAACATCATCACAATAAATCTTTTGTTCCAAATAAATAAGCATTTTGATATTTGAAAGAAAAATAATGTCTATTTCTCAGTTTTTGTTATCCTCGATCCTCCTTCAAACAAATAATTTAATCTGAAAACGAATACTGTGATTCTTCTTTTTACCATATGGACGCTAAGTGAATCGTGACCAATAATTCTCTTTCCAATGCGTATCACAGTACTCAGTCTTAGCGTATCTAATGTACAGTAAGATAGGGGAAACAAGAAAGCTGACCTACTGTAAAATTCAATTTTATCGAGATACCAGAAAGTATGAAATGATGCCAGGTAATGAAATTGCCTAACATTGAAAAAAAGAACCAGGTTAACGACCTTTTTTTTCTTACGCTTTCGCATAACAGAAAATTTGCGAACTCTTTCTAAACGTCAGTAAACGATTATTAAGAAAATATCCACATTTAATTTTCCCTAACCTCTATCAGAATTAATAGTTAATCATAACAGTAACATAGGGACAATAGAAGTATGTTCAAAACAACCGTATCAACAGGAAAAGAAATTTAAACTGTCCATCTTCTTTTTTTTTTTTTTTTTTCCCCGGCCAGCGCAATAAATCTTAACGACGCGGAATTATTTTACAGCTTACAACTTTCATAATTAAAAATACTCGATTATGTATCACACCTATATTTCTAAATTTTAACTCTTTAATCTGCACTTGCAGTGACAGTTACGAGTAGATTACACGGAAAACCACTAAATGATTGTAAATCTTCAGTGTCTAATGAGTAGATTCATTTTTATGTTCATATTTTACATTCGTAGCGAAGCTCTGGGATAGGCTTCCTGATTAACCTTTTTCATTCCTACTACCAGGTATATAACATAGCCGGCTAAACGGTTAAAAATTTTAAAAAAAGAAAAAAAAAAAAAGCTTTTAGATTTTACATTATGCCCAGAAGGGCGTATTTTTAACGTTTTGCGTGCTATCTTTATTTATTAAATATCATGTTCTTCGCATTTAAATCATATAAAATTCAATGACAAAGTATTTAAAAACCACATATCTTTAGAATTTCTGATTGATGACAGTCTCACGCGGAGGAGAAATTTTTTTTTTTTCTTTTCTTCATCGTGTTGCCATTGCTCGCCTAGAAATCGTTGAGTTTGTTAATCAAAAATTCGTTAAACTAATACAAAATATGAAATCAATAATAAAACAAATTCGAAATTCAAAATTCAGGCTTCCAAGTGCTCATGTTCGGGTGTAGGATTGCATTATTCAAAATTTAGTGACTGTAGATAACGTCTTTTTTTCACAATGCGAGAAACATATTTACGTTTATACAGATTCTTCATTATTTAATTTTTTTAAATATAACACAAGGCGATAATATTTGGTGGCAACAGTTTGAAAAGTCATACGGACATTTATAGTGAATCAACAGGAATTTACAGTCCTTCTGGGCTAACGCTCCTTTGGGTTAAAAAAAATTTAATGCTTCACAGCTGTTTCACAAAGCAATCTTTCACATTTTATATTTTACAAATTAAAGTTTAAATACTTTAGAACGTTAGTTTACAATAAAATAACATTCTAAAGTATTTAATTATAACGGTTCATCGGAAAATTTTATACTTTAGAATGATTCATCAGCGAATTTTGGATACAGAAACACAGAAACAGTGGTTTTCAAGTGGAAGGGACACTGCAACTGAATCTAATGTATCCTCCTCTTGATAAAGTTAAATGAGATTTTGGCTAAGTTCTTCTCTTCTTTTATATTTTTTCTAGTTTTTTAGAAGTTAGTTTCACGTTTCTTTAATTCTTATTTTACATATTTGTAAGGTTTTGTGAAATTTATTGATAGTGAATTTCACTTCTTTTGGGTTTTTGTATAAACTAGAGTCTAAATTTCTTAGTATTTGTCTATACTGATCAATTTTTCGACAGGAAATTGCTCGAAAATACTTGGAATAATTTTGTTATAAAAATTTTGTAATCCTATATACCAGGCATGGCCAAACTGCGGCTCTCCGACCCTTTAACTATGGCTCACGAGCTACTTCCGATCCTTTGCAATCTGAAATGTGACTTTACTGAAATATAGTTTAATTCGTTTCGAATAAATATAGTTTAATTTTTTAATACAAATGGAATTTGAAATAGTAATCATGCAGTCCCACATTTCTTTTAAATAGCTAATTTAATCTCTGATATTATGTATGTAAAAATTTGATAGATTTCAAACTGTCCACTGCTGGCTTATCCTCAGAGCAACAAATACGTAAAATTACAAATAATTCCATGTCTGGTGGTTACTATTTCGGTTATGTTACTTCTTGATCAGGTGATGGTCATCGGAATACACTAATGCGAAGTTAATCTAAAACGCAATGCTAATATTTTTATTTAATTATTCTCCCTAATATTTTTCTCTCTCAAGTAATTTTACTTCAGGTAGTATCTGCTTACATTGCTGTGTGATCCCATTGTTTACAACAAATGTGATCCACCTACACAATTTGCTATTCTTTGTACACTGGTGTGCAAAAATTAAGGACGAAGTCGAAAAATTAGCATATCAGCTGAACGAAGAGGCAGAGAGGACAGAAAGACCAATCAGGAGATTAAGTAAGGTGATGTACGGTAGCACATGCGCAGATATGCAGGTAGACGTAATGGGGGAGTGTCTGAGTAGTATAAAGCATGTTGTCGGTGTAAGATCAGTATTTCTGGCAAAGAGATTGCACGCCGTATAGCAGTTAAAATCACACCGAGTTGCTGCCTCAGCGAGAAATGGCGAATAATCAATCTGTTAGACGACATCTGGATGCTTTTACCCGAGGTCGAATCATTGGGAAGTTGGAGGAAGGCCGCAGTGTGACAAGTGTGGCTGCAGAGTTCGGAATTGCTCACAGCATCGTTTCACGACTTTGGAGACAATTTCAAACTACAGGAACAGCTATCCGGGGGTTTAGTAGTGGTCGTCCACGAGGAACCACACCCGCAGATGACCGGTATATTGCCTTACAGGCCAGAAGAAACAGGCGGCAGACAGCGGGAGAAATCGCTAGACACACGACACAGGCGACTGGACGACCGATATCGCGTTTTACCGTGGCCAGAAGACTGCACGGTGGTGGTCTGTTTGCACGACGCCCTGTACGGTGTGTACCTCTAACGCCTGCCCATCGGAGAAGGCGTTCTCTGTGGTGCCGGGAACACCGGAATTGGAGAGACAATGAATGGGGACGAGTACTCTTTACAGATGAGAGCAGATTTAGTCTGAGTTGCGATTCTAGACACATACACATCTGGACAGAGCGGGGAACACGCAATAACCCCTTCAACATCATCAAAAGGGACTGTTTTGGAGGTCGCGGAGTTCTCGTTCGAGCAGACATAATGCTTGGTAGCCGGACCGACCTTCATATCTCCCAAGGAGGTTCGTCACCTGGGACTGCTATTGTAACGAGGTTCTTCTTCCTTACATGCGTCTTTTCACAAGGGCTATGGGTCCTCAGTTCCTCTTCATGGACGACAACGCTCCACCTCATCGCACAGTTACTGTCGAAGAGCTGTTGGAGAGTGAAGATATTGAACACATGGATTGGTCGGCAAGGTCTCTGGATCTAAATCCCGTCAAGCATGTACGGAACTTACTAGGGAGACCCGTGGCAGCACGTAACTTATCGCCAGTAACGATTCCGAAACTGCGATTGGTGCTACAAGAGGAACGAGCAGCAGTGTCTCAACAGCTCATTAACAACCACATATCCAGCATGCACAAATGATGTGAAACCTGCCTAGCAGTCAGGGGAGATCATATCCCCTATTAAAGACCGGATGTTTCTTGCTGGACACCCATCACAGGGATGTTTCGGCCTTCAGTCGCATTGCGCTCCATGCTACTTTTTCAATAAAGCTTCTTTTTATCCCTCTGATTTCTCTTTTAGTAAGTGTTGCTTACATTACTCATGTCCTTACGTATTGGGGATCTTACGGTATTAAATGTGTTGATTTGAAAAGCTTTTGTACAAAGTTATATTGAAAAAACCGTCTCGTCCTTAATTTTTGCACACCAGTGTATACTTTTATTCAGTCTTTGAATGGCGTGAGTAACTGTTGAAGACACCTGTTTCGTCTTGCAATCCATACAGAGCTTTTTTAATGGTAGTTTCGAGAATTTTTAATGACGCCCATAAACTTCGTTATCTATGTCCAAAATTATCGGGACGAATCAAGAGATAGTTTCGAGAATTTTCAATAATGTGTGGTGTACTGATTACTAAAAACATTCTGGTAGATTTCCGTTGGATGCCACGCTGAAACACTGTATCAGTCAGGGTCATCATGACAGATACTGATTATTCAAATACCACTAAAATTGGAATCATATACTTTTTCCTGGTAAATTCTTCTATAACGGGTATCAGTAAAAGTAGTTATTCCAAAGTTTTGGAAAAAATGTTCAAAGATTTCTTAGGTTAGGATCCAAAGATTCGAATGGATCTCAGTGTGTTTGCCCTTGAGTTAATTATGCGGAGAAACAAAATTACTTTTTAAGCAAACGCTTAAACAAGTTAATAGCTTACTTTTAAATAAATATTCTTTCTAGAATAACAGTTTCTCTGCAGTGCATGTTAAGGTATATCATTTAATTTATCCTTTCTAAAAGATTACTCGTGAGTTAAGAAAAACACACAATTTTCTTTTAAATAATGATTTATAATTTAATAAAATAATACTTTTTTGTATAATTGCAGACCAGTGAATATGCTTCCGATTTATTTTACTTCTACTAAAATAGAACAACAATAATTATAAACGGAGAGGTATAAAGGAAATCAAGAAAATATTTGGTTTCTCTACCCGAAGATAAAACGCTCAATTACTCTCAAACGCCCGCTCCCAGTACTAAAGTTATATATTTTCTTGCTACTTAACTTTTCTGAAAACAAAACAGTATATATAAGATGTATTTATTCATATTTATATGCTATCATGTTAATCACATATTCATTAACTTAATTCATTTTTTTATATTTAAAACCTGTCTCATTATTTTTGAAACCATATAAATCTGGACTTCTGGCTCTCGCACGTTCATAAAACCTATTATGTGGCTCCCATCGTCTTGAACCCTGCTATATACATATATGTATATATATAAAAAGAAACAAAGTAATATGCAAAAACAGAAACAAAAATTTAATCTGTCCTGCCCTATAGCTGCAGGATTGAAGTAACTTAAACTTAAAGCATCCAAAATTAAAATCAAATTGGAATCAAAACAAGGCTTTTTCCTAACAGTATTAATAATTGCAACTGTGGATAAAAGGTCTAACATTGTAGCTAAACATAATCAAAATTAATTCAAGAATTCATCAGTAGAATAACCCCCCCCCAAAAAAATGCAAATTCGTAATAGAAATAAAAATCAAAGTTAATCTCCTTTATCTGAAACCCTAATTTAGAACTCGTCAAGAAAAAATAAATTAAAGTTTCATAAAAGTCGATTAATGTGTTTTGAATATATGTTTCGTTCTTCTGAATCATTTGAGATCAAAAACCGATAAAAGATTCAATTAAATTTTCAATAAAAACATTAATATTCAATTAAAACCGGAAGATCGAATTGCCAATGTATTCAGAATTTCCCCTATATGTATTCGAATACTTGAGAAAAAGAAAAAAATGAATGAAATACTACATTATGCAGAAATGACTAATCTAAAAAACAAAATTTGCCTAAGATACATTAAATGCAAATCCGACTTTCAAGAACAATTACAAATTACTGAGTAAAAAAAAATCACTTTTAAATCAGACTGACATTAAACAAAACTCATATAGATATATAGAGAGAGAGATAGAAAGATTTCTTATTATAAATTATTATGAATTATTGGTTTATATATAGATATATATTTAAAGAAATAAATGGAATTTATAAATGATATCTATCTATCTATCTATATATATATATATATATATAAACCTTTTCTCTTACTCGGCTAGGTGATTTCGAATTTTTTCACTCTTATATGTAGGATCGATATATAATCATATATAAATTCTATTTATTATACACACATATATATAGATAGATAGATAGATAGGCATATCGATATATATATATTATTCTACTTGTAATACTACTTAATAATTCTACTTATTTCTTTAAATTTGTTTTATTATCGCAGTGTTTTAGCTCTTTAGAACTGTTATTGCTTGATCAAATAACTATCACAAAACATTAATATTTACATAACAGATTGTTCTACTATGGACTACGATCATCTGGCTGTATAGCATTTTCCCCACTTGTGCGCAACGAAATTGCAAAGCTTAATGCCCTCAGTTAAGTCTTCCACAGAAAAAAGGCCCTCCCACTTTTGCAGAGATAAGCATCGTGTGCTCTTGAGTTATTAGCATACTAAAACCATTATTCATTGCAAAACAGCCTTTCGAGAAAGGTTTAAAGCACTTCATAATAAAACAGAAACCAACGCACTGTCTTGCATTTCAAAACAAAAACAAAATGTACTATCTCGTACGCATTGAACAAAAAAGAAACAAAATTATTTAAAGCTGAGCTGTTTCATGTTTCTCTTTTCAAAATTCAGCAGCCCTTCAAGCATACGATTAAAACTGTGATAACACATTTTTTGTTCTGCTTTATTTAACATACTGATTTAATGCCTGGAGGATCCGGAAAAAGAGGCTGGAGTTTCATAATGCTAAAAAATAATTCCTAATAATAATTTAGATTCCTCTTTACGCCTAGAAAATGCGTTATTCGGATTAGAAATATTCTTTTAGAGTAAATCGAGAAAAGAGGGATCAATAATTCTGATTATCGTTACCTCTTTTTCGCTGAAAAATAATCCACAGATTTTGCAGAGGCATAATTAATTTCATGCGGTCTTTATTAGGGTTCTTTATTCATCGAGGAACAAAAATTGTTTTTATGGTAACCATTTTGGTAATTTTTATTCTACTCTGGTAAGACTCTGTAAGGCACAGTTGTCTTAAATATAGTCACTCTTATCTTAAGAAGTGTAAATTAAAGCATAATTTTTTAATATAGTTATGTGAATTTCTAACATTCCCAAGCAATGTAAAATATCCCATAATTCTGACTCATGATTTCAAGCTTCAAAATATTATACTTTGAAGGTCAAAAGAGAAATGAGGCAAAAGAAAGAAACAAATTACTACCAAAAACAATCGTACATTTTAGTATTAAATTTTATGCGAAGTAAAATGAAAATACTACCCGTCAGAATTCCCGTTATGTCAAAATACATGCATTGATATAAAGGTACAATTGTTCACCTTCTTAAAACTTATATAATGGCTCAAATTTGTTTCCGGACACTTGTGTTCTTCAGTTTTTAATAAAAACATGAAAATAACGTTTAATATTTCATTGGATATCCTTTAGCTAAAATAACACTTTCCATGCACTCAACTGATAACTTTTCATCATGATTTAAAAAAATACTATTTACTATATCTATAGAAATATTTTTATTTTACACTAAATTTTTCAAAGAGTTATTGATTTCATCATATTTAGATTAGAATTTAACTTTTAATAAAATAGCAACTGAAATCTGGCAATGTAAATAATCTCACGCGTTTTAATGTCACTTTTCAACTTTTGCATTTTTGTTTTCGCTCCTCTTTATTCTTCATAAATACATGTTATTCAGGTAATATTCAAAATTTGAAATAAAGAAGTAGCAAAATATGTAATTTAACAAAAAAGTTTTTTTTTTTTTTACTCACCAAAAATACTTGTTCAGCAAAAACAACAGCCGAAATATTTTACTGTAGCGTAAAGGAGTAAAAGATGTGGAAATCACATTCCGCGAAGCAGTTCAAACAAAACGTAAATTCGAAACTCTGAAAAGGAGAAAAAAAGAACGATCGCCGAAGATCGAATTTGCAGTCGTCTGCTCGGCATCTAAGGAGCGCGTCAAATCCGGAAGATGTAGTTACGTTTCTTTAGCCCGCGATCACGAAACGGTCTGTGAGCGCCAATGGCGATAGTGGGGGAGGACCTTCCATCGTAAGGGATGAAACCGGATGGGTCGGGTAGCAGGTGGCGGAACGCTCAAATTTCTAGGCGCTGAATCGTTGATTAAGGAGGGGGGAGGGAGAATAAAAGTAACATCCAATATATTCGACACACCTAATAGAAGTAACATCTGTTTTGTGAGTTACATTAAATACGTTATTATTCTTTACGTCTTTATACAATTACTAATTAAACTTTCAGACCCGCTCTAATTTAACAGTTTTATTCAATACAAAATGAGCATTTCTAAATGGTACAGATGCCTTTCTTTCCGACTGTTGTTGAATAAGCCTTTTTGTAAAGGAAGCACCATGAAAATTCTTCCTGCTTATGTTACCTGTAAAAATAATTTTTTAAAATATCACTTATAGCAATTTCTTAGCCTTTAGGCAAAAATATCCAATAAAATTAGGCATATCCAACGATATTTTTTTGTGAAAACATTAAAAAATTCAAGAAATCTGAATACAATGGCATCTTGCTATACCTTCGCTTTGAAATACATCTAACTTTGTATGTGTCCTGTTTGGACGCGAAAAGTGTGTGATATGCGACATTTATTTGAAATACAACTCAAGTTCGATGAGTCACGAATGTGCGCACTACACTTGTTTACCTCTATCGAGACAATGCTGGTCTTGCCCATGAGCATCGGTACGTCTGTTACTTTATAACACATAGAGTTTAGGTATTTTGTGTTTCTTAGAGTAAAACTTTGTAAATTCATTAAAAGTGATTTTTAGGACAGTTAATGAGAAGAATAAAGCAAAGAAGAAAATGGTTAGGATCACCATGGAGGTGAAAAAAGAGATTATTAAAAACTATGAGGTTGGCATGCGAAATCCAGGACTTAACTAATGCATACCGTATACCAAATACGGTAATATCCCCGATTGTGAAAACCAAAGATGTTAGTAAATCGGTTAATGTTGATAGAGGGTCAGAGCCATTGCACAAAAAAGACATTAGAGAGCGCTGAAAAAATTCTTTTGATCTGGTTAGCAGAAAAACATTTATGTATAGCATAACGTAAAGTGATTCATTTAGTTACAGTATATAGTTGTTCCACTCCATTTATATTTTAGTATTAAGCAGTGTTATAATAATAACAAGAGGTTTTTTTTAATAAGAACATGTTAATTATTTTCTCTTTATTTCTTATTGGAAAAAATCGCTTGGTTTGTGATCAGGCATCTGGAGTGAATTAATAACGAGATGCCAATATACTTTTTCTCCGCTGATATTTATCGGATATAGAATATCATAATATTCATTAAGATTTCTATTAATATTTCTATGAATATTTCTATTAACTATGAATTAACTATGCAAACAACGAAGTGGGGTTACTACAGTTCAGTTTGCTTCTTATATCTCGGGCAAAACGTGTTCAACTAATTTTTGTGGATTTCAGAGTATTTGTGCAGTGACAGTTTAGCTTTAATGTGTTTTAATTGTCAGTTTTCACTGCGATTAAATGTATTCAACTTACTATAGAGTGCATAGTGCTAAGTGTTGTCCAGTTGTAATTTCCTTCATTAGCGAATAATTTGTGATCAAGTTCAGTGTATTAACAGAGCCTAGTTGAAGCGATAATCATGCTAGATAGTTTAAAGTGTCATTAATGAAATACCGTTAGCAAAATTCTAGTTATCAGCGGAAGTCCTTAAACAGTGAATTATTTGCATTCAAATCTTATGTAGCATTAATGTTTCGTATAAATATTAGTAATGTTAAGTGATATATTATGTCGTCAGTGAAATTTACTCATCAGTGAATTTCTTCACCAGTAAATAATTTTGGCTCAAATTCAGTCAAATATTAGTACTCAGCATTAGTGCTATTCGTGTTACATGTTTCATATTATCCCTAGTGAATAATGGTGTCAGTAAACAATTTTAGTCATCACTATGCATCATAACATCCTATAGTCTTGATTGTGTCAATATTAATAAGTATTAACATCCATAAGTTTTCTTTTGATATTCGACATATTGTACTATCCAGTACTACGAAGCTCAAACACTCGGAATTCTAATCGCACTGCAGTTAGCTCAGTAAGAAATTCTGATTTCGAGACTTAGCTCTCACAACAACCACGCTGCTTCCCACGATACGTTTCATCCTCCAGAGCATCAAAACCGCCCAACCGGGATAGCGATTAGTGACTCTGACTACCGTACCGAGGAACCCAGATTTGAATACCGGATAAAGCACGGATGTTTGCAAATAAATGTATTTTGTCTGTGCGGCATGGGGGCACTCAAAATATGTGGCGAGCCAAAAGTCTCTCGAAAGGTTGATGGTAGGGA
>KK119628.1:220004-246834 GCA_000611955.2 Stegodyphus mimosarum
GGTGGGAGTCCTTCGAACCCGTTCCCTCGGGCGCTCTCCTTCAAAACTGTGGACGAAACTGAGAAAAATCGTACTGTCAGCTGTATGGTGCCCAAAGTTCTTAGCAATAACAGGCGCAATCTTGACTCCTTCTCACGATGAATTTGTGGGCTTGCTTTGATTTCAAAGAAGCGAGATTAGTTAGAACAACAGCATCATCAAAATCGGATGCAGACACTATGCGATTATCGACGAACTTCACGAAGGCTGTCTCCAAGTTACTCATACGAAACGCTGAAACAGAACCCTCCTCAACAGCGAGGTTTTAGAAGATCTGAAACAAAATCTGTCAAAACTTGCAACAGCAGCAAAGACATGCAGTATCAGCCAAGTTCAGGAAGTGGCTACAAATACCAAAGCACCCAAAACCACAATTACACCACTCACGTTGTTTCAGGCATAAAGACATAGTATCAAGCAGTGACAGTCCCAAGACAACCAGTTCCAACGTTCCAACACTTCTGATCTACCGGCAAACAGAAACCACGAGCACTCTCACCGACATACGAACTAAAGTTCAAGCTGTGCGGCATATCCAGAAAGATGGCATAGCAATCGAATGTTATCCTAAAGAATACATAACCAAGCTAATAAACACTCTCAATAGCGAAAAAGGAAGGTCTCTAGTTAACACCAAAACTCCAACAATCTGACTCCAAAAAACAGCCATTCACTACGTCCCACCGCAATTCAACAAGGCCTTGAACATGCTCTAGAATCAGGGCACAGCATCAGCTAGAACTCAGCAAAGGTTTGATACCGTCTGAAAGATCGCTGCAACAATCTCAAATAGATTGTAAAGTGCAAACCAACAGCCTTCCGAAACATACTGCAGTCCCCAAGTCTCTATATCGGCTGGAAGGCACATGGAATAACCGAGCATTGTAACAACAAACGTTGCTATCTCTGTCAGGAATGTGGACACACACAACATCAATGCAAAAATAAAGCATGTTGTGCGTTCTGAACAGAAGGCAAAATATCAAAGAATGTAACACAAGATAGCCCACATGCATCAACTGCGTTGATTTAAATAACACAGCACGATCTGATTTGACCATCCAGCCTACTACATAACTTGACCCACTCATGGAAAATATGTTGAACGCTTCAAACGCCATGTACCACTAACTTTTTTTCTCCAGTCACTACTTCTCCCACGGTCAACTCCTCACATGAAGACACCCTCAACATTACCAGTAATCACCTGAATGGCTCGATTCGTTGCACCCAAATAAATCTTAAATATACCAACGCGCAAAAGTTGCAACCACCCAGACCGCTGAGCATGCAGTTAAACAACAGGCAGATCTGTTACTAATACAGGAGTCATACTACAAAGATAGACAAGTAAACAGCCTTCCTTTCTTCTGGAGAATCCACAAGCCACTAGCACCTCCATCGTCTGCTGTAACTCAGATTGGTACTGTATTAACGTCATTACAGAAAAAGACCACAATACCATTCTTCCGGAATCTAGCACCTTTACGGCAAGGATTACTTCCATTTATTCAGCGCCTACGGACGCCATTACAATTAAAGCCCTTGATTGTCTTCATACTGTACAGACATTAGGTATTTTTGAAGCAGGAGTCATGAAAAATGAGCAACGCCTTCGCCGGGAATCGAACCACGGACCTTTCGGTTACGCGTCGAGGATCCTGACCACTACACCACGAAGGCGTGCGAAGAAGGCGGGAGAAATACCTTATAATACAAAGAGGCCTTCCTTACCTCATATCATAGAAAGTGACTTTAACACGCTTAATATAATTTGGGGACACGCTTCTACCAATTTTTTTAATTGCAGCTATATTTTTTATATTATTAATTATCATCTGCTACTTGACAGTTTTGTTTAGATGCAATATGGTGATTTTAAAGATGCAGTGGATAGAAGGCTATGTCTGTGCTTTTTCCGAAGAAAATGATTCATATCTAGTTATTACAAAACTCCGTAAAAGCCAAGTTTTTCGATATATAAAGCTGCGCTAGGTAATATTGTCAACAAGAAAGGAAATAAATGTCAAAGTTTAGCTTCAAGTGGAAAAATTGTTCCAAATACATATCCAAGGAAAAAACGGAATATTTCGAATTTTGCTAAAGTTAGATCTTTAATGTAGTATAAACTAATCCAAACTCCTAACAGACTTAAAGCGAATTAGTACTTCGTCTGAATAGAACTACAGAGTCTTAAGAAGGTTTTAACACAAACCTTTTTATGAAATCAGAATTAGAACATAAATGCACGTCTCGTGCTTCATCAGCCAACCACTTGTTGCGATGTAACTTAAAGTAAAGGTCAATTTCAAGAGCCAAAGTCTAGACAATTGATTTAACGCGAAGTTGGCTCAAATTTCTCATCGATTTAATAATTTAAATATAGGCAAAGTCGAAGAATTAAATCTTATCAGAGCTGACTAAACCTACTAACGTGGCCTCGAGAGGCAGAAACACGCTGAGCTTTATAATCCAAAAATTTCACCTTAAATATTATTAAATGTGATTTACATTCTGGCAGGAAAACGGAAGGAAGAAGTGACAGTGAAGATCTAAATCATAACAACTGTTTGGATTATTATAATGGGACATTACAAGCTATATTACAAAGTTTGATACGCAGTTTGCGTCAACATTAGCAATTTAGCGAAACTGAGACGTTTAGTTAGCCAGTTACCTATCAAAACTCTCTGAAATAATTACACTTATATAAATAACATACTTTTATTTAATCTTTCAACTTCTAAATAAAAATGATTAAAAAGTCCATCATCATAAAAAAATATACCCTTCAGATTAGTAACAAATGATTAATTATGTATAAGAATTATTCTATTTTCTATTCTGTCTTGTTCTACGAGGGAAAAGAGGTTAGAATAAAGAATACACTAAAATGAAAAGTAGCAGAAGAATACAGGACTTACTAAGAAGAAAGATCTTCGCCTCTAGTTAGTAGAAATTATTATAATGATAAAAATGCAGTAATTAATTTACTTGCAAAATTTTTATACGAATAATTTAAGTTATTATATTATTGAATTACGTTTCGACACTTGTGATTTATCAACACGCAACTCACGTGTGTACATTATATATTCACATTATAACAGTTTTTCGTACAGGAGAAAAGAAAAAATAACGTACTACCAGAAGACATATTGAAAAAGTCGATACTAGCGAAAAAATAAATAAAAACAAAGAAAAACTTTGCATTTGAACAAAGGGGAATAATGCTAAAAATAGACTGACTGGTTTAAATTTTAGCTTGTGAGTTTCATGAAAACTGTCCAATTATCCGAAAACAAGATTTTAGTTTTAGAGAAAAAAGAGGTTTGAGGGACAAATGAAAGCTGAAATTTTTAGAAATGTTATTTGAAGAATATAGCATTTTATGAAATTTGCACAGATGATAAAACTTTGATTTACATGTAGAAACTTGCATAATTGTACGTAATTTTGTAACCGAAATTTGCGTATAATACCTATTGTATTTTACCGTTTCCATCTTGTTTGCTGCTTTTTAGTTACATAAATTTTTAACGAAAGGCCTAAAACTGCCTTTTTAAATCTACTATTAAAGCTATCGCACATAATTTCTCTCTTTTATATAAATATTCGACATTTTAAAACGTTTCAAATTCACTTTAGTTGTTTATTTTAGTCGACTGTGGCAAAACACATGAAACAATCTATTTAAGTGGAAAAATGCCTTCCTGGAGGATTTCCTACAGAAACTAGCTTGTACATACGTTATACACGGAAAAAAACACGAAACCCTTGTAGGAACATTAGGTATTTTTTTAAAGCAGGAGAACATGATAAATGAACAGTGCCCTCGCCGGGACTCGATCCACGGACCTCTCGAATACGCGTCGAGCGTACTGACCACTGTTCCACGAAGGCATGAGAAGAAGCCCGGTGAAATACCTTATACCCTCATGCAGTGAATCCAGGATCTGTATTCAAGTCAATCTGCCAGTGATGATGAATTTATTCACTTGGCTAGCTTTGGGCTTCCCTTCCATTATTAAATAGTTTTAATTCTGGTATTACTATGTTCATATGTATATGTTGTTCGTAGGAAGCACTGTATGCGTTGTGCTCTCAGGTCTTTACATCGGTAAGGCCAATCGTAAGGTGACAAAGGGCTAAGTGCATTACAATTTAGATTATAACGCTTTCCAGATGCATTACAATTTAAATGATGTTCTATTCTTCAAAGAAGAAGTAAACAACTTTACTAAACTTCATTCATACGAGAAATCGGGAAGGTAATTTAAAAGAAAGCAATTTCTTTGAAAATCCATTAAAGTGTCAAGTAAAGCTCAAATTGAAGATAATTGTCCTCGGACACTCAAGCAGCATTAATAAAAATAAGCCCTAACAACTGGTGAGAACAACAATAATTACTTCCAGTTTCTTCCAAAAAACGGAAAGATAGCTTAAAAGAAGTACTGTTGAAACTCTTAAAAATGACTAAGATATCAAAGTCAGGTAGGTATCTGTCATTTTTCTCAAAATCCATTTCCATGCTTAAAATATTACCTCCCTAACACGAGCAAATATTATGAAAGACTTAAGCCATTATTAGAAAGAAAATCGTGTTTGCCTTAAGGGCGTCAGTGTTCTAGACGTTTTTATTCAAACTTTGCCGAAGAATAGAAAAAGAAAAAAGGTCTGTCATGTTCAAGCGAAAACAATTATTTTTTTTCGGGGGGGGGGAGGAATGTTAAGTGAATGCTATAAAATACTAAGCAGAACCTTAATGAAAATGGTAGGAGTGCGACTGGCTGTGTTTAAGTAAGCATTTCAGTTTTCACAAAGAAAGTAATTAATAAAAAATTTTAAGTACAGGGTGTTTATAAAGTCTCGGACCCATTTTGATGTTTAATAATAACTCATAAAATAATAAAGATAGATTAAAATTAATAACAAAAATGGTTAGATAGACTCAAAGAGTTTCATGACCCTTGTCAATGAACTTCCACGTGGGCTGCCTTCGTCGCACGGAGAATATCAAGTCGATATTCAATTTCACGCCAGCAGAGATATTCAATTTCACGCCAGGTACCCGCAAGCATGTACCGGCACAGAGTCTATTGCGGTTGTAATTCTGGCTTTTAGGTCATCAATGTTCGACACTCTCCTCCTGTAAACGTTGTCCTTTTGGATGGAGGATCTTTTTGGTGAATTCTTCTGCAATTTCTCTGTGTTTGCATTATGGATTTCGTTTCTATGAACCACCATAAAATCTGTGCTTTCTCTTTAATATCCGGTCGAACAAAAAAACATCACATACAAAAGTACTAGAACAAACACATCAAGAGTAAACATAACATTGCAATAGTTGCCAAAAACAAAAGAGAGAAAAATGAAATTAATAAGCAGACGATATTTAGAAAAGTACAGATATTTAGACTGGAAAATGAAATTATCCGAAATGAACCACACGCGCAGACGATATTTACAAAAATAAAGATATTCAAACCTGAAAAGGAAAATATATAAGTTATTCCATCAATAAATGCCATAAGTTTGTTTATATCTTCATTATTTTATGAGTTATTAAACATCAAAATGGGTCCGGGACTTTATAAACACCCTGTATATTTCAAATTCTTAAGTTTGTTGAGTTTAAAAAATTTATTGAATTCAGGAAAAAGTATATTTATACTATTATACAGCATATTAAATTAAATTTTTTCGCTACTCGTGTCTAGTTTAGTAGAATTTGTTAATGCAGCCTGACAGAAATAACTTAAATATATAACTGCTTCAGATGTATCAAAATCACAGAAAAATCTGATTGCATTGTTTTCAGATATCTAAAAAACACCGAATGTATGCGCGCGAAAGAATGCTTCGTACTTCAGAGGTAACATTTTAAATGAAATTATTACATAGGGATGGCTATTTTAGATCAAAATTTTTAAGTAGGGTTAAAACATCGAGAGCATTTTGTACTTGTTTGTACATTTAATTTTGATCCTGATACTCTCCGGAATAAATGTTAAACATTAAGAAAAAATTTCAGTTAATGAAAGATTTATCAGTTTAAACACACACACACAAGCACAAATCAGAGTACAAAAATAATTTTAGTTGCATTTTGCGGTGAAGCGCAATAGAATTAAATTTCTTCATTCGCTTGTACAGCTTAATCAACAATCAGGGATTTATCTACAATTTTAAAAGCCAATGTTAGACGTTGAATAAGAACGAGAGTTGGAATATACTACGAGGTAAAATTAGTTCGAACAGCAGTAACATAATTTGCATTGTTCTGCATTCATCGAACGGGTTTGTTGATGCTTAAATCCTAGCGGTAGCATCGTCTATTTCTTTATAGAGCCATTTCAACTACTGAGCACTTGTTGGGTGATAAAGATACGTTGCAAGCTATTTGCCCAGAGCATCCCATATTTATTAATGTGATTTATAGCGGGTAAGCAAAGCAGGTTCTCCTTTCCAGCAGCGTCTTTACTTTCTGAAACGTGTCAACAGTAACAGTGTGACAGAGAGACACGTTATCATCCTAGATAAACTCAAGGACAGTGGCATCTTTGATCGTATGCATGTGAGGGAGAATTATATAACCAGCTTCTATTATCTGCAACTCTGTTCCTTCATCTACTGTAATGCCTCTCCGAACGAGATCACCTGCCCCGAATCTCAATCTGTTTTATTAATATTCCCTATGTATCATTCCCTATATATCTCTGTATGATATCACTTTCCTTCCTCTGGCCAGATTAGCTGATGCTCAGATTCACTGCTGGAAGTGAATCTATTTGTCGTTTTGTAGAAGTATTATTATTTTAATTAACCTGTTGTTATGACTTTGCCCTCTACTATAATTTCTTCTTTTCCTTTTCTTCACCAGATCAGTTAGGGAGTATTCAAGTCGAGGTGTTTGGATTGTGAGACAGAGCGTGTTTCTGCTACTCGAGGCCACGCTATATGTATCACCAGCTCTGATGATATTGTAATTCTTCGGTTTGCGTGATTGCTGCTATCATTTAAACTGTTATACAGGTAAGAACTTCTGAGCCAACGCAGAACTTAAAATAAATTGTGTAGTGTTTGACTATTAGGCGTATTTTTAAATCTGAATTTGACAGTTACTTAATTTTTATTGCCACAAGTGATTGTTGTTTGTTAAGCACAAGAAATGCGCTTCATGTTCAAGTTCTGATTTAACAAGAAGGTTATTTGAAGGTTCCTAAGTCACTGTCGTTAAGTTCAGACATTCGCTCTAAGTCTGTTAGGGTTTGAAAGTTTATGCTACCAAAGAAAGTCAAACTCTGTTAAGTTAATAGTTAGAAGTATTGTCAGTCTCTGTGTTCTTTTTACAACTATAAGCCGTAACGCTGTTGGAATAGTATTAAATGACCACAATATACTAACGGTAGAGTAAGCAGTCTACCTTTACAGAGTTATCTGGTCAGAATAAATCACAAAATTCGGTATCCACATCACCGAAGCTGCATTATTTGCAAATAGACTGCATATGATTTCTTCTCTTTGAAGTTGGTTTATCTTGGTTTGGAAGCTTATAAATAGAGTAGTCATCTCTGAACACTGCTGTTAATACGTCTGCATTACAGCAACAATCAATGACGACCACTAGGACATTGTTCTTCGAAAAATTGTACCTGAAACTGCGCACTTGAAAGGTCATAAAAATCTCAGGTATAAAAAAGCTGTTCATGCCTGCGAAAAGATTTTGGAAGGAATATTGAATAAATCAGTTGCACTCTTCGAAAATCTCCTTCCTCTAGCATCTCAGTTACTCCACTTTGTTTGACGTTTATCTGTATTAACCATTTCATTGCGTGCAATATAGAAAGAAAGTCTCTGACCTTTGTAATAATAGTGCATACTATAGGGGAATTTTGAAAGAATTGAGCTTCCTTTTGTATTGTTTATTGCATTATGTCATCATCAGTGGCGTCATGTTTGAAAAATTTCAATATTATGAAAACCTGTACAGATTTTTCCAATTTAATCTGAGACTATAACTTCTAAAACTGATCTTTTAGTTCTTCACGTCAGTTTACCAAGGAAACATTAAAAGTTGCTTTACATTTTTTTATTAAAAACAATATAAGAAAAGAAGTTTTACATTTGCAACTAACTATCAGATTATAAGATAATTTGAGTCGTAAAACCGCATTATGGAAAAAACTGGCATGTCATTTCAGGAAAAGTCCGATTTTGTGTCAAAATACCTATATTAGAACAACGCTATATATAAATCTAATACACATCTTAAATTGCGCTTTCGAGGCATGAAAAATGCAGTCTGAATTTTGTCAATCGGCCCAATAGAACGGATGCCCCTCTTTTTTTGTGTAGTATACATCAGTTATCCAAAAATGTTTAATACACACACATATATATGTATTAAGTTTATAAGTTAACGTTATCTTATCATTATTCTTTACCTACAAAAGGTCTCATGAAGTCTCTAAGTCCTTAAATTCAAGAGTCAATCTGAAAAATCTTATGAAAGCCTGTACATCTCAGTGGCTTATGAAAAAGCATTCTCCGCTTTCCTTCTAAAATAAGACGGTTTGTAAGGATTCATTTTAGTCTAACCAATTATTTTTAGTTTCCTTTCCTTTCCTTCCTGATTTCAGTTTCCTGCCGGAAAATTATTACGACTTAGATGCGAATTCTAAACGTGTTTCAGAAGCAGTATTTAAGCTGCGGTTCAAGAGTTCCAAAAGGGCAATAGCGCACTTAATTCCGAGTTTATGCTACGTGTTTGAATTTAACTTTCCAACCAGTGGTAAACACCCATCAGTTTTACACTGATATTTCTAGGCTGGGCTGTGCTATGTGCAGCCGATTTAACGTTAGTTAAGCTAAAGGAGCCAGTCCTTAGATATCCTATTAGTGATTTGTTACATTCTTATTTTCTGTTTAATTTACGTTAACCGCAAGTGGTGATGATTTGTGAGCACGAAGTACGTGCATCAGTTTTAATTTAGTTTAAATAAAAAGGTTATTAAAACCTTTCTTCTGCAGTATTTATTTTTCAAGACATAGCTCGGCGTTACTTCATCTTCCAAATAGAGTTTAAGTTGTATGCTACCAAAAAAAACCCAAAGACTCTATAGGTTCATACATGTTGTAGAGCGTATCTGCTTCAAAGGTAGTCTTTCGATAACAGCCTTTATTGTTTTTCGTAAGACACCTTTGAAAATTCTTGGGAAAGTTCCCATGACTAGTGGCTAATTGCAAAATTAAATAGTTCTTATCTCTTTGATGCAATTGGGAAGAAATGAGTGGTGAACCTTCCTAGTTCGCCTGTACTCCATTTTTTTCCCCACGTACTTATCATTTGTCTTTTGTAGAATTCACAGCGTTATCCGAGACTGGTAAATTTATATCAATGCTTCCTCTTTTGATGTTAAGTTTCTGTGACCTGGTGAGTCAGTTCATTTCGTATTATGTAAAAGTAACCTCGAACCAACAAAGTTTGAATTTTCATTGAATGTTATTAATTATATCTTCGAAGGAAAATTACTGTCGACATTGGCTTATATTCTTGAAGAATCTGGAGCACTGTATGACTGTTTGAAGTATATTTTAACTACATTTTTCTCCTTTTAGGAATTTTCTTCCAGCCATAGTAAAGCTTTCTTCGTACAGCCAATGCCCCTCCGGAAACACAATAAAATGCCACTCACGAAAAAAATTTTGGTTGCAAATTATTATTTCATACTTTAATGCCGCAAAAAGTATCACTCTTGTGAAAATGTTTTAGCGCAAAGTATTTTATGTTCTAATGCAGCCAAGGGTGCACTCACTTTGTTTTCCAGCTTTGAGCCATCAGTAATAAAAACTCTTCTATAGACAGGTGTTTTTAATACTCCAATGAATATCAAGATATATCTGATACTTTACTTTGACAAAAAGTAAAAACAGTTAATATTTTTAAACATTTGTTACTACGGAAATCGGAATGCAGAAATAACAGTTATTTAATTTAGATATATTGTAATTCAAATATTATAAAAAAAACTCCTCAATAAATGAAGAGAAGCAATTCTAAAGGTTGTGGGGTTTTACTATTTAATCTTAAAGTTCTAACTTAGAACCCCACGAACACTAACAAGCGAATAATCGCTTAAGTGTGTGAACAGAACACGTAAGACTTAAAGAGGATTTACAACCCTTTATTTTTCAGTATATTTACAATTAGTTCCTACTTGGAACTTTAGACAAAGCCGCCACTCGGGCTTGAACTTAAAATAATAATAATCTAAACTAAAACTAGCTTAAATAAGCTGTTTGAAAGGTATAGCCGAAGCTATCAGAATCTAACTAGTTGGCCCCTAAGTATTAGATAAATCGGCGAAGACAAGCAAGGGCCTCAGGTACGGCCGAGCGTAGTAACGGCTAAGAGAGACGTAGCCAAAAGGTAAACGTCCGCTAGTCAAGGAATCAGACTCTCTCTCTCTCTCGAAGTCGGTGAAGTCACGACTTAAATAGTACTCTTACTCATTTGCATTATCTGCGTTTCTGAATTTACATTCTGACAAGAAATTGTAAGCTGAAATTACTAGAATAAGATAGGAAAGATGCAAAACTTAAAATAACTTAATAAATTTAGGATAAACCTTACAAGGTTATTAACGAAATTATTTCGAATTATTTTGATAACAGTATTATTCACGCATTTTTACATTTATCTTTTCATCTTTCTATTAATGTACTGTATTCTGACTTAAGTTTAATAAGTCAAAAAATCAAAAATTACGTAATTTTTTTTGTTAAGGCTATTACAGCTGCCAAAAACTTTAATAAAAGATTTATATAAATTAATATTTTCGCCTTCATGTGCAAAATATATTTCAAAATTCTCGTTACTACCATACTTTAGTTTATGTTTAAGAAATTCGGTAACATTCCTTAGGAAATCAGCATAGATAGGCCAACAAGGTTTCTGACATTGAATTCCTGTGGAGAAATTCCGCGAGAATACTATGAAATAGTGTTTCCCAATCTGTGGGGTCATATGTTATCCTCTAATTTATATGCATACGAAAACATGGAAAATACAGAGGGTGTTTACACATTTTTAGAACGATTGCGGAGCCAATTAATTAATGTTAAAAATTCAAGGGTATTTTTTTAAAGTTTGATCGTTTAGTCCTTTTCTAGACTACGAGTTTGCATCGTGATTTCCATGAAAGAAAGTCTTTTCGAAAAATTTTTAAGATAATGTTTTCCATTCCTTTCCACTAACTTTCCAGAATTCATCAATGTGGAGGGCTTGCGTTTAGGAAGAGCTCATTTGAAGCGACCAAAGGCATAGCAGTCTTTAGGGATTAGCAAATGTCAGAGGATTTAGCAAGAATACGTTGAAAATATATATATGCAATACCTGTGTCAATCTCCGTTTCTTCAAATAATGCAAACTATAGTTTTCGAAATATAATTTATTGTTTTTTTATAACGTTTTATGACGTTTTTTTCTATGACGTTTCTGAATTTTTTTATGACATAAAGTCATTGGGGTAGAGAAATGGAATTTACTCTGTAAATATAGGAAATGAAACTTTCTTTGGATAGCACGTAGAGTTGATTTGAACAATTTTTTCCTACTCTTCTATTTTTAATTCGCACTGTAAGAAAATCCTGAGACAATCATGAACTTTTTACTGAAACTTCCTTAACAGTGATGGAACCAGGTTTGTATATTTTTTCTCTGTGTTTTCGAAAATAAATTGACCTTCTTTTATTGTAGTCATTTAGGTAAATCCGCGCTTCGTCAAAGGTCACAATATATTGCCATTTATCTCCTTTTAATTAGTTTCCATACAGGATTCTACAGATTGTTCTGTGCTGAGCCACATGCTTTAGCAAGAGTTAGTGAACGTTACGTTTTTTAGCTTTTTTTAAGTTGAAAATTTCGGTTTGGTGTTTTGTTTATTATTGCTATAGACGTATTTAAAAACTCTGCAGTTGATTTCTGCAGTGGCGGATTTTCTCTTGTTATCAGCGATTTAACTTTGTAGGCTTTCCCTTATTTTGCATAACAAATTTATTTTAAGTTTGATATCTTTCCTGAACCTCTTAACTTCCCCTTGTATTTTCTCGCCAGGATGTAAATTTAAGTTAAGTGAAGTGAATATTTAAACGGGAAAACTCTGAGTTTATTCAGAGCGTGTTTTCGCTAGCCAGCGCACATTTCGTTGCGATCTCGCTGTTACGCCAGTAAGCCTTTTGGCCATTTCGGATTATCATCACGTCTGTTAGGTTTTTGAAAGTCAACCTGTTAGGTGCAAATTAAAGTGCTAATTCAGCACTGTTTAGATTCGACTTTTATTATACAGTCTACATTTAAGTTTCCCATCGTAAACTGACGTGTTTTATGAACGCACGAAGATCGTGTCTTTCTGTTAAACTTTGAATTAATAAATAGTTACGTTTCACCATTCTTCTGTGCTGGTATTTATTCACGCCTGTGCTAGAATTCGCCGGGTTCATTGTAGGATTTAGAAGTAGTTTATGTGAAGTAGTAAAGACAGATCTTACAACTTTAGAAACATTAGAAACAGTGCATACGCTTTTCAGGTGTTCGTCTGGAGACTTCTTTCCATATGTTAGTAATGGTTAACAGTTTTTCCCTTTGCAATTAGTTATATTGCTTGATATTTTAATACTATGCATTTCACAACACTTTCGGATTATGTAAAAAAGGAATATTTCACTTCGGAAGGCACAAAAGGATATCTTTCAATCCACAGCTAGTTTATATGTGACATTTTGAAAGAAAAATAAATTTGAAAGTAGCTGACGAAATTTTTAATTTTAAATAACAAGCTATTGCCAGAAATTTTTATTCCACAATAGCATTTGCTTTCCTTTTTCTTTCTTTTTCTTCTTCTTTTTTTTAAATTATGTATTGAAATTGCTCTAAAAATGTATTGAAACCGTCTGTGCATCGCTTATTGCGATTAACAATTTTGTTAGTATGATCAAAATATTACCGAATAAAATTTTTTAAATGAAATAAAATGCCAGATAAATTCAGTTAAGTACATTGGTGAAATAATTAAGAGAATTTACATATTTTATCGAATTGCATGAAAAGAACTGAACTGAAGGAAAAACCACTGCTTCCAGATAAAAATGTTAATCTTGTACGGCAAACAAGTAAGCATACACGTGTGTGTAGGTGCAGCCAGCAGAAAAACAGGCTTTATCAGCGCGTGGAGGGTAAGACAAATTGCGTTCGCTAGCCCACCTCGGCGAATTTCTTGGTGTTGTTTTGCCGCAATCGGTTAAATTCATATCGGAACAGTAAAAATGAGTAAACACCAACGTTTAGATGAGGGCATGAGATTGCGAATTGTGGGGAGGCTAGACGCAGGACAATCGCAAGTCCAGATATGCAGAGAGTTTAATTTAACGCCCGGCGTCGTGTGTAACCTATGGAAACAGTTCCAGGATACTGGATCCATTGAGAGAAAGCCTGGGCAAGGTCGTCCAAGAGCCACGACAGCCACAGAAAATCGCTATTTGTCATTTTAATGAGGCGTAACAGAGAGGTTACAGCTTCTCAGCTCTCTCGGGACCTGTATGCAGCCACAGGAATCCGTGTAACAATGATGACTGTTTCCAAAAGACTGATTGAGAGTGGGTAGTTAGCCAGAAGACCGGCTGTTTGCCTCCCGCTCACGTCTACGGACAGGAGAGTCTTATTAGCATAGTGCAGGCAGCATAGTGTTTGGAGTACGGAGCAATGGGTTACAGTTCTGTTCACCAACGACTCCCGTTTTAGCCTAAACACCTATCCTCACAGTACTTTCATATGGAGAGAGCCAGGGACCCACTACCTACCCTCCAATGTCCGCGAAATCAAGAATTATGGCGGTGGCGGTGTAATGGTCTGGGCAGGCATCATGTTGGATGGCCGCACACCTCTCCACGTCTTTGACAGAGGCTCTGTGACTGGTGTGAGGTATAGGAATGTGTTCTTGGGGCCCTATGTTTGTCTTTTCCGGGGTGCAGTGGGCTCCGAATTCATCTTACAGGACGATAGCGCGAGGCCGCATAGAGCTCTTCTGGCCGACGAATTTCTGGAGATTGAGGCCATTCGCCGGATGGATTGGCCAGCCAAGTCTCCAGACCTCAACCCTATAGAGCATATCTGGGATGCTCTGGGGAGGGCAATTGCAACTCGTAACCCCCCTCGAAAACCATCCAGGAACTGAAAACAGCGTTGCTGAATGATCAATTGCTCCAGGCACTGATAAACTGCCTTATTTCCAATATGACATCACGCTGCGAGGTCTGTATGGCTGTAAGAGGGGACCATACCCCCTATTTGCCCATTTCTTTTGTGTCTTCTGCAACCGCTGTTTCAGACCTTCAGACTCCCATGAGTGTTACGCACGAACATGTGTGTCTATTATAACTATTGAATGCTTATTTTGTTTGTATTATATCAACCTATGTTCGCAGCAAATTTTATTATAATCTGTCGAGTAGTTCTGGAGATCGTAGATCAAATAGGAAAATTCTCTTAATTTATTTCACCAATGTAGCTTGATTTCGACTGCAGTAAATCACTTCAAATTGGACAAAAAAAAACTTAAGTTTGATGGAGATTTTCAATAATTCAATTGATTTTTTAAGCGATCGGACATAGTTTCCTCTTTTCCAGTAGTTAAAAATGTTTATTCAGAAATATTTTTCCCTGAAATAAAAATTCTCTGAAAACGTCTAGTCCAAACTACGGCTGCTTTTTTGCTAATTTTAAAGTTTACATTAAATTTTCTTCCGATGAAAGATTCCCGACGGGAAAGCATACGTTCCAGAAATGTTATGAACAGTTCATAAACAAGCTTTTGCATTTTCCTAATTAAAATTCTCTGAAAATACCTATTTATATGTTTATAGTTATATTTTTGTTTAAGTTAGTTAAATTCCAATGCTATTTTGAAAGACTTTATTCTCATCGTTTAATGTTATTATTCAGTCTATGTTATCAAAACAGACGTAGTCAAAAGTGATTATAATAAGGCCGCGTCTACTGCGTATTTGCTGCTCCATAGCACATGCTAAAAATTTGCTTTCAAAGGGCCCAAGAGTAAAGAGGTCCAAAGAATTTTCTGAATTAAAAACGTGGTCCCGCTTTAAAAACCGTTTGAGAACCACTGTTATAAAACCCACAAGAATCATCAGTGATATTTAATACAGAACTCGGGCACTATATCCATTTGAAAATGCAGACATATAACAAATTTAATGCCATTTATAGCAATGGGGGGGAGTGAAACTTTTATCTTCTTGAAAAAGGACACCACAAGTAACTTAAATCAATGGGTACTAAGTGCTTATTGCAATAACCTAGTGGAATTTTCTTCGAGCGATGGTTTCGCAAGAGAAGAAATCTGGGAAGATATCTGCTTTACTGCAGGCATAAATTATTAGATAACGATACCATTCCACTTATCTGGCTTTTCTTCCAGAATTTAATTCGCCATCTCAAATTTAAAAATTAAATTTTCTAATTATGTGAAAGTTTCAGTTTCCAGCATTTTAACCTGAATAATTAATTATGCGGTTAATACTTTAGAAGGTGTCAAAAATATTTAAAAGTGCTGTTTACACACGTTAATAACGTATTAAAATATATGTCATGTTAAAGAGTATAATAAAAAAACATTTTAAAATTTTTTTTATACTCCAGATAGAAGATTTTACCTCTCTTCTACTCCTGATCACTGAAATCTTGTAAGCTAAAGGAGTTGTCTGGAACTGACAGTTGCCCTTTTGCCCTCTCCTTATCGCGGTCTTTTTCTAAAAGCACCCTTTAACTCAGAAATTCCGTTTTCCCGCCCACTAGATCTTCCTTTCTTTTCACCCCATGCTTCGGGGATGCCATGTGGACAATGTCAATGGTGACCTCTCTTTGCAGTTTAGCTATTTTTTTCTTTTCTTTTTTTTTTTTTCTTTTTTTTTTTGGAAACAACTAAGTATTTTTTCCCCTTCTTCTTGTTTCCTTCTGTTTTTTTCTTTTCTTCATGTTATTTACTTGGGGAGCGACGACCACTTTGTGGTGTCGCCCGATGTAGATACGGATCCGGACTGTGAAATCGCATGAAAGTAATTCGTGGTTTGCTTTGTGGGTATCCGGTCTCTGGACATGCGCTAATGGGTCGTTAAGACTAACTTTTTACTTTTCCATACGTCCCACCCTCCCCCATGTAAAGGAGTTGCGGCATTCTTTTTTTTTTCCTTCTCGATTCGTCGTAATTAAAACACAGTTGTTCATTCAGAACCTGCAAGATGAAGGAGATCTTTTGTTCGTCTTGCAGCTGGCTCTGAAAAACAAGGATATCAAACTAGCTGAGAAGATACAACAAAAATTTGCGTATCTACTACCAGTCGACACTTCTCTAATAATACTTTCTCATGTTAATTATCAGGTGAACATAATAAACGCTTATGGGAAGGGGTCATTCTAGATCCTGCAGTGGACTTCGAGACATTATGTTTGTGTGCAGAAATTCAATACAGATGTATAGAGTATAATAGATGTCTTTAAAGTTCGAAAACTTTTAATGGTTTAAAAAATGCTTGTCAGCTACAATGTTTCAGATCAAAAATGTTTCATAAAGCTTTTTGTTGGCATGCTTAAATAATGAAGTATAATAACCTTATTGTATTCGAACTGAGAAATGCAAAAGAACGTTTTGATCTAATAAATTTTCATTTACTTTTCATTGAGTTTTATTAATATACCTTATACTAATCACTATACTGCAAAGCTGAGGAGGACCGTACCTTAAAATATTTACGTAATTTTATATTTGCATAACGTTAAGCCATTTGGAGACTCTGTACAAAAGGAGAAATTCGCAAGCTTAAAACAAATGAAAAACAAATATCATTCATGCAATGAATGGAATATTTTGCATCCTAAGCAAAATTTTACATGCAGAAATTAAAATCATGAAAAATCTTAGGGAACGGAGTTGAGAACCTTCATTATATGCAAATATGTAACATAACACACACTTTTAGTACGGTAAACAGTCGTGTGCATACAGTGTTGCCTTTCATAAAATATTCTAAAACTAAAATAATTACTATATCGAAAAACTGTGGAGGACCAACCTCATTGGGGGCTGATGACAGCAGTATATTATCCAATGGACTTTTTTCACCCATTTCAGCAATGCCATAGCATAATAAACATGTAAATAATAATTGATAATTTGAATTAATTATTAACTATTAAAATAACAATATAATGATAATACTGTACTTAACGAAATAAGGAATCAGAAAATTTGTTTTCATATAAAAGTGTATTTAAACCTGAAAACATCCTAAATAATTTAGTTACCGTAGTTACTCGCGTGATTTCTCCCTTTTTTTCCCTAAATTTATCGTACGAAAATCGAGAGGACAAAAATTATGCGAATAATTTCTGATTTCAAAAGGATACAGTTACAGTAAGAAGGTAACAAATTAAAGTATTGATCGATAAACTACCTATAACTATTGCTATATCATTTATTTAAAAGAAACTCGCATTTCAGTTAGAGTTCATAGTAATATTAACATTACAATATCTATTAAGCTATAGTCATGTCTACATCCCTGTTTCCTGAATCCTGCCGACTCTTATTATTGTCCTTTGATATCCCTAAGCATCAAATCATTCAATGTTGCTGGAACTGCTATCTACGTCGTCTGTTACAAATCGTCGCCATCATCGTCTTCGTCACCGTTTAGTCTCTCTTGTCAAATACAATTGATCTTCAAACCTATTAAGAGTATTAGATAACTCCGTTTTCTTGAAGCTGTTCGCTATTGTTGCTTCATCAGTTAAAGCTCACGTACCCAAAATTCATGAATAAATCAATTGGTAAGATGAGAACAATCACTACTGCTGTAACCATTTTAAAATTTAGGGTAACTCGTTTTTTGAACGCCTTGAAGTAAGTAAAAATTACGTTAACGTTCAAAATTTATTACAACCTTGGGCTAAATTAGTTAAAGAGAAATTATGGTATTATTGAATCACCGCTTAAAATTTTAAAAATTGTAAAATATTACTAAAGTAGCATTCGTTATTAGGTGTTAAAATGATTTATGAAAAAATTGTTATTTTTAATGTATCTACTGCAATAAATGAGATATGTAAGATGCACCCATTTTGTGAACCACTTCCATCTTTTTGGTAAAACGTCACCAATACCTTTTTTCTGTAACTGAAATAAATCTGAAAAGAACTTCTGCTTTTACGGAAAAAAATATGTTTAAGCCCATGTTAATTTTTGTAGACAATGCCTGCATAAAAAATGACCTTACAAATCTCTAATGGTATTTTAGTCTCTAATTCAAATCTTCAACATCATTGCTGTATACAATAACTGCATTAAAAATGACTTTCCAAATCTCTAATGATCTAAATATCAAGAATATATATTTAGATTAAAATATTGAGATTTATACGCCGCCCAGACGGTATAGTGGTTAGGGGAGCCGGCTACGATACCCAAGGGCCTGGGTTCGAATCCCGAAGAAGGCATGGCTGTAAATGTCCGTCCTTCATAGGAGGCAAAGGGGACCCACCCATTAGGTGCCTCCATAATAAAGTGACCACCACTTCTATCCTTAGTAGTGGCCAAGCCGAAGTCGGCTGAGGTTCCCGCCATTGGAACAAATATTGAGATTTATCCCTTTTGTTATACACAGTCCAGTCACATTAATGTGACCACCACGTACTTTCCATGTCAGAGTTAAATAACCAATCACAGAAGGCAGGTGGCAGCACAGTGCAGTTGAGCGTATATAAAGGGTGTGTGAGGGCTTCGGAAAACATTTCAATCGTTGGCGTAATGCAGAAACGAAGCGATTTATCCGACTTCCAAAAGGGCATGATCATTGGCTTTCGGGCCAAGGGTGGAAGCATTTCCGAAACGGCTGAGTCTGTGAACTGTTCGCGTGCCGCCGTGGTAAAAGTGTACCGTGCATGGCAAAATGGGACTGTCCAAAATCAGCGACGTGGCAAATGTGGTGCACCACGGGCCATAGATGACAGAGGCCAACGACGGTTGCGGAGATGCGTTCGGGCAGATAGACGGGCTACCGTTGAGCAACTGACCACCAAAATGAACCAAGGGGCTACCAAAAGTGTCTCCCAAAGTACTATTCAGCGAACATTGCTGCGTCTGGGCCTCCGAAGCAGACGCCTGGTTCGTGCACCTATGCTGACTGCTGTTCATCGACGGCGAAGGCTAGAATTTGCACGCCAGTACAGCAGCTGGACGTCCACTGAGTGGCGACAGGTTGCGTTTTCGGATGAATCGCGTTTTATGCTCCATCGGACAGATGGACGTTGGCGTATAAGGCGTGAAACCTCTGAAAGGAACCACCCTGCAACCATTGCCGGAACGGTCCAAGCTGGAGGCGGGAGCATTATGGTCTGGGGAATGTTTTCCTGGCATTCTCTAGGTTCACTGATCATTGTGGAAGGCACAATGGATCAATACAAGTACGCATCTGTCCTTGCGGACCATGTTCACCCCTACATGCGCATTGTTTTTCCTCAGGATGATGGCATCTTCCAGCAGGACAATGCGAGGTGCCATACAGCTGCCAGTGTACGTGCGTGGTTCGAAGAGCACCAGGATGAGTTTACCGTCCTCCCCTGGCCAGCAAACTCACCTGACTTAAACCCAATCGAGCATCTGTGGGACCATCTCGATCGAGTTGTTCGCGCCATGGATCCTCAACCGCGTAATCTAGCGCAGCTGGCCACGGCATTAGAGTCGGCATGGCTCAACATCCCAGAGAACACCTTCAGGGACCTATGTGACTCTCTTCCTGCACGTCTCGCAGCAGTCCGCTCTGCGAAAGGTGGTTATTCTGGCTTTTGACAGATGGTCACATTAATGTGACTGGACTGTGTATAATAACATCTCAAGTCCAAGAATTTTATCGTGGCGATGACAGCAGGATTACGTCTGCCATTGGTATAGGTTTTGGGAACATTAAATGGTAACATGACTTTGTTCAGCTCCGTGCCAGTTTTCAAGGACGAACGGATCCAAAAGTCTTCCGCATCTCTGCTCGTCCCACCAACTACTCAAGATATCTTCGACTCGTCTACGTAATTTGAGTGTTCTTCCTGCCGCTATACTCTTACAAACTCCAAACCTCCTCTGAGATTACAGCTCGAGCTCAGCAATATGGCAGCCAGTTAACCACTATACCGATCAGGGCGGCATATTAGATTAAGTAAATACATTTTGAGTTTCTTTTTACATTTTGACCAAAACTTCTTTGGAAAATTCACTATGCCCTTACAAACAGTCGGAGGCACTTTAAGGTACAGCACCACCACTATTTGCCAAGGGCAGTAACAAACAAGGCTAGGATATTTACAACGACGGTGTCACTTACCTATACAAATGGGATAAACTAAGACACAAAAAGAATAGTTGCTTTTGAGTAGAATACTCGTAAGTGACGTCACACAAGAGCAAACCTTGTAGGTACCTTGCTATTTATACTAAATCTAACCTTCTGTTACGTTTAGAATCTTCCAATTTTCCTGAGATGAAACTACGCTACAAGTATCTTAATTCGCTTACAGGGCCTGCACCTTCATCACAGCATTCTTATTTTTAATATTATTTAAATTTTTTGTGCGCTGTTCTACATAATTTTATGTCATCCGTGAAGCTAGCCAACACTCGCAAATTCGAAATTCTAGAATTCACTTCTTGATTCCTAGCGTACAAGAGCTGTTTTGTCATAGCGGCAGAGAATTACACTCCCATGACACAGACTCAAGTTTTCAAGACCAACGCGATACTTTTACATGGCACTTCTGATTTGACCCACAGATGTCGCCACGAGCAACTCTTTGCTTAAAAACACTAAAGCGCTTAACTACTGAGAGCAAGCACTTTTTTATTATCTAACTGAAAAAGCTCAAAACTCTCTTTGTTAATAAAATAAGGGTAAATTGTTCATTTTACATCGACTTACAAGAAGTTTCATAGGTCTGAAAAGAACTGAATAGGCTTTGCTTTAGTAAAACGAGGAAACCTCCAATCAGATTATACCTAAAATTTCACTTTGATTAAAAAATGAAATGAAATAAATTTTTGTCTCTTCGCCCTCGGAGTGAAAGCTAATTGATTGTAAGGTTTATAATTACTTTATCTAAGCAGTTATTTATAATTTCAGCTTGTACCATCACTCAAAGGTATCTCCGTTTCTCTAACAGAATGCAAGCTAGGTTAAGAGCATTTAAGCTGAGGTTTTCCAGATTGTAACACAGGGCATGGTTAGGGCATGGTTTTGCCTCTCGAGGCCACACTATTAGGTTTAGCCAGATCTAATAAGATTTAATTATTTGGCTGTACGTTTATAGCTGTCGTCATTTTAAATTGTTATACACCGGTGAGAAGTTTGAGTCAACTTCGCGATAAATCACTTGTGTAACCTTCGACTCCTAGCCCTCCGAGCGCCATGCGTTTGGCCCTGTAATCCTGAAGTTCCTACAAGTACCATGAGTAAGTGGTACTTTTTATATTATAATTTCCACATTACCCTCTGACATTGTACCTTGATTCCTTTTTTTAGAATATACAGCGAATCCGGCAAAAGTTGTCTTGTGTAGTGAATTGAATAGCCATGCTATACACAAAATCTTACGTCCATAGCCTTTGGAGGGCTAGTCTTAGTTTTAAATTTGAAATTACTGTTATTTTAAATTACATCGCCACAAGTGGTTGGCTGATTTTGTCAAGCACGAGATGTGCATTTTATATTCAGCGTTCTGATTGGTAAAAAGGTTTGTTTTAAAATCTTCCGAAAACTCTGTCGTTAACTTCAGACAAAGCGATAATTTGCTCCATGTCTGCTAGGTGCTTGATTCCAGTTTATGCTGCCAGAGAACACCAAACTCCATATGATAACAGAATGAAGATAAGGACGCGAATATTTCTATTACTTTTATTATATAATGAAGAGTTTGTTTATATATATTTATGTATGTTTGTATGAATGTATATACGCAGGTGAGTATGGGACTGGTCTAACCAGCGCTGGCAACGGGAAAAGATGCCAGGACCTTTTTAAATTATTTCCTCGGCGTTCACCAAGGAAAACGTTGCAACGGCATTAAAGTACGAAGTTACTGGCAGCATTCTGAAGTTCAGCATCGTGAGTAAAGCAACCCTCATAAAAGATACCGTTGAGCTCACGTGAAGGTCTTAATCTTCGCAAACAGTCGTTTAACTTGCCCAAAGGCTTTTGATACCTTTCCTTTCTTTTCAAATTAACAATCGCTCGCAGAAGCACAATAAAGGCTCTACATAAAATACACATGTGCCTGCACTCTTACAAAGTTTAGTATCGCGAAAAAAGAAAACTTTTGAAGGCTGTAGGAACATCCATGTGCAGGGTCCTTAGCAAATAACTGACTAATTGCATAAATGTCCCGGCACTTTTATAACAATTTATCAAATCATCTGTGCGGTAAGACATGAAAATTTGTGCAGTGGAGTAAAGAATTAGATTCAACAATTATGAATTTGCGACAAGATAATGAAGATGGGCATGATGTTGATTTAAAATACCGTTACCATTGGTGTACTTTTATAAAGTGTCATTAAATCTTTTTCTTCCTATGAAGCATGGATTCTACAATTGGGATTAATATTTCATCTTTTTTAAACCATCCATATCAGGTAGCAATACAGCATCACAGGCACAAGCACTTCGGGAAAATTGCAGAATTCCCGGTAACACCTTCTGTCCCTGTATATAAATATGCACTGTGAAAAACAATGCCACATAGAGCCTACAAACATCGACGATAGTACTGTATCTGAACATGTGCACCTCGAAGCCCAACTCATGAATTCAGATTTTTTTTTATTTATTTCGTATTTTGTGTGAATTTAACGATCTTTTGATTAAAAAGCTCAGCGATTTACAAACAACATGCTGCCCATCGGCAAATCGTTAGGTATATTTATATTTGAAATTTAATCCTAAAACTTAGCCACGTAAAGGAAATACACTACCACTCGGCAAAACGTCATATACGAATCTTCCAAATTTAATCAACAAACTCAACTATTTAAAAGAAATGTGTTGCCACCGCCCGAAGAAAAATATTTTAGTCTTCCGTGCAGTAGCCATTTGGCGTAAGATATTTGCTTTCAAATTTTTTATTAGCTAACAAATTATGCGATTTAAAAGTATTCAAATAATTCACAAACTTACCATATCAACTAATTGCTAATTAACTGACCGTATCGATTAATTAACTAATAGTTAACAAATTATGCGATTTAAAAATAATCAACGCAGATCTTGATTTCTTTTTATCATTATTTATTGGCTAGAATAGCGAAATTACATTAGCTGAATTCATTAAAGCCATTATATGTTTTTTTTTTTTTTTTTTTTTTTTTTTTATAACTCTTTTAGGTGGCCGGCCGCTTGTCCAGATTGCGCGGAGATAGAGATCAGGTCTAATGACTTCTAACGAGAAGGCTAATCCTCTTGCCCCAATTATGTACCTGCATTCTTGAAATTACAGAATTTTGATATACATTTCGCTAGGTTTAGAATCCAGAAGTGCCAGATCTGACGAATAAGGAGTTAATTAATCATTATTCTTTCCTTTACAAGAAATCTTTTATGTTAGCTGTTTTATACCCCCTCTCCCCCCAAAAATTATGATACAACGAAAACCAGTTATTTGAATTAACTGTCTGTGGCTTCCTGCATATCAAAGTTAATCAATCTGTTGTTTGTTCGGAACATCTGAAACCGAAGTATCTATAAGTGAGTTAACGTCTTTTCACTTATGTAGATTTTTAATTATGTTTTTTTTACTTACTTTAGTCCTTGTTTTGCCTATGAGTCATGAGAAGATTACCAAGTTCCATTAGCAGTTATGATTTGTCGAAATCTTTAGGATTACTATCTCCCAATTCAATCAGGACTTAACTTGCAGTAACTTGAACTTCATTCTCTTTTGCAGTCAATGCATATAGTGTGAAACAAAATCATTCCTCTCCTTCCCCCAGATATTCCATAATATTTTTGCTTCGCGTAGTATCTTTGATATTAAGCTAACTGCTTTTGTTCGAAGAGACAAGTAATGACTTTTCACCGGTAACTGCCGAATTTTTTCTATGTTACCACTCATTTAAGGCTTCGACGAGCGATTACTTTTGAAGTAGGTGACGATATTCTCCCCATCCCGTAAAAAACATTTCGTACTAAAGACAAATAATCTTATATGGCAAAAAGAAAAAAAAAAGTTGTGCGCTGCGGACGCACTCAGCTGATCAATATTTACGTTTATAGAGTGCTAAGTGTTGTTATTCTTTTTTTTTTCATAGCCTCTATACTATTTACATTTGGGATGTAAATTGATGGAGATTCCCGGGTTTGCTCAGGTTATCTTCACCTGTAAAAATTGTTACGGCTTGCAGTTGTGAAAAAAATTAAAATTTTTTATTACTTTTTATCCTTTTTCTGGCATGTTTATTCACAAAGTTGATACTACCTGTTAACATACAAAATACTAACTTGGTATTTGAAAACACTGGAAAATATCAAAATATTTAATTTAATTATTCTTTGCTTTGAGGTGATGGCAACGATTTGCAAAATCTTTTAAATGGAATCAAAAGTATAAGGACCTTTATCTTGGAAAGCAGGTAAGATGGAATTTTTATATATTTAAAACTGGGAATTCTAAGATTCCAATAATGCAACTAATAGGGTGTTATTAAGATCTAATTTTATGATTTTCATTCCGTGAAGTGTTTTGATGTTAGTTTTCGGATGTTATGAGATGCATGAGCTATCATCAATGAGAATGTATCAGTTTTTAAGTATTATTTATTGCTACTTTAGTTATTATTCTAGCATTAGCAGTCACAACAGCATCTTGTTTACTATGAATCAGAAAAGAGAAGCTAAAAAAAGGCGAATTAAAAACAATGGAGTAGCGAAAAACATGTGTGTGACGTGGATGCAATCAACTGTTCAATGTTTAAGTTTGCAAGTAATGATTTCGAAAGTGACAGTAATCAGAGCTGTTATGAAAGAGCTCATTGAGAGATCAAAAATTAAAGTTCCCTCTCCGTACGCTGGACGAGCTGACATTAGTATTTACACATCAAAAAGAATTATTCCAGACACACATGTTGGGGAATGAAAACGAGGGTTGATCGTTGGACTGGACGTTAGTTAAACCATTTTAATTTAAAACATACATAAATAAGTTGAGGAATATTCCCTGCTTTCACATATCCCAAAGGTATGGGCTTCGAGATCTGAAAAATCTTAACTTGTCACAAAGCACTAACTTGTCGGTAAAGTAAATTTCCGGCAAATTTTAAGTGAAAATGTATATAAACTTTAAAGCTGAATTTATTCTCTACTTTTTAATTCTCCTATTCTCATTCTAATGCAGTTCATATTGTAGGGAACTGCTTACCGTTTGCTTATTCGATTCGCTAAAGAACTGAAGCTTAACAGTGGACCATTTTTATGGAAAGCTTCTTTTACTAAGTTCATCATTTCTAAAACCACAGTTACAGTTTAACCAGTTTCGACGCAAAATTTAATGATAGCAATTATTGGCTATTTGGACACTAGACAAAAAATTTCATCTAATATTTTCCTGCGAATTTGGGGTTATTAAAATACGGAAAAACACTCCAGGAACAATCTACTTAAGTGGAGGGATGCCTTCATGGAGGTCTTTTGGGAGCAAACTGTTTAGTATTCATATTATGCTTGCGCGGCCTGCCTGTATGTTAAACGACCTGCCTATTTTTGTATGTTAAAACACTCGTGCGGCCTGCCTGTTTGCCAGGTTTTGAACTCGGGCAGAACTAGCAGTTTTTAACAGTGTTATACCTTGGGAGGGGGGAAGGTCTTCCCGTGAACATTCGATATTTTACAGAATGAAAGTTGCAATATGTTAATAAATTTCTGTACTTATTTTTCTGCTGAATTGTTTCAAACTGGGTTTACTTAAAAGAATGTAGACCTAAAAATTTGTGGCAGATACATCATTAGCTTATAAGTGAATTTTTAACAGTCAGAAGAATATTTGGACCGAAGCTGGAACTGTATTTATGATGCCAAGTATAAAAAAATGCGAACCTTAATTATTGGAAATGAAATATCTTGATCTCACGGTGAACGTTTCCATTTTTACGGAGTCAGGTTACCAAACGACAAATCATTGTCTTGTAAAGCTGACGAACGTTTGGGAAAGTCTCTTTAAACGCTTCAACAAGATTTTCGAAAGCGAATCTAACGAAGTAATACTCTGTTGTAAAAGTTCATTCTATTTAGAAAAAAGTTATTCCAATCTTGTAGAAAACAAGTAGTTTTCAAAGATAATAACCTAAACTGCAACTGAAATTTCAAGGGATGTATTCCGTAAGAAGTAGAAAAGAGTTAGTTGTCTATCGAACAATTTGCCATTGATTCTGGAGTTCCAACAATTTTTGAAATTTTGATATGCGCGACCTTTTGACCACCTGGTACATTCTTACAAATAATTACTGAGTAATTCTTAATTTTGTAACTTATAATTTTTAATTAATTGTTAAAAATTGTATGCATTGTGTCCACAAAACTCCTTAGCAGGCCTTTATTTTCAAAATCGTTGGTCATAGACATATACTTCCCATTACAGAAATATTTTAAATGACGCAAAGTTTCTGTTTTGGTAGCTTTAAATTAAAAAAAG
>KK119628.1:246924-279828 GCA_000611955.2 Stegodyphus mimosarum
CTCATTATAAAAAATAAAATACAAAAAGTTTGACTCTTATACGACACAAATTGACCGGGATATTTAGTAATAAATTCGCGGTTCATTTTCAGAAGACCAAAATGCTTGCATGTGTACATCACTAAAAATAAAATATCACTTAAAGATTTCAGAGGTTTCAAGAGATTAAGTGACGAATGTTTCCATGCAAATGATTGTTAATTTGGAGTAAAGGGTTGGTTAAAATTAAATAAATTTTGGGCCCATAACTGGATTTTGGTTTAGAACTATAATAAAATAAATATTTTTTGAAACATCATTTGCTTTATTGTAGCCAAACATCTTGGATGAAGACACAGATATATTGATGCAAAATGAGCCCCTGCTTTTTGATAAATTTTCATGATTTTGAATCAGTAAACAAAAATTAAGGCAACAGCGAAGTTGTTGTCGTAATTTTTGTTACGGCAAGGAAAAAAAGCAGAGAGCGAATGAAAATCTGAAAGAATACTGTTAGCAGAGGAAATAATAGCCATTGTTTGTTCCCGTACGCATGGATTAACGTATCAACAGGTGCAGGAAAACTTCACCCGCAAATTCAGGAAACAAGCCCCTACCAGAGAAGATATTGAAACCTTAGTAAAAAAATTCAAATGAACCGGTATTGTTAAAGATGAAGACCATTCCTAGACCTTCGATAACTCCATAGGATGAGCAAAGCGTCAAGAAGCGATTACGCGTAGCTTCCAGGTATCTACATGAAGACTCAGCCTGGAACTCGATATTTCGCATATTACTGTTTGGAAAACTCTACTCTGTCATTTAAACATGTATGCCTACCACATTCAAACTGTGCATAAGCCGAGGATGTGATACCGAGGACTATGCGGCACAGCAAGTCCTGTGTTACTATTCGTTGGAAGCTGTGGATAATGAGAACTTAATGGAGAAGGTTCTCTTTAGCGAATAAAGCACATTCCATCTCAAAGGCCATGTTAATAGGCATAATTTCCGAATGAGGGCTGATGAACAACCAGATGTGCGATACTAATCTCAGGGCCCCTAAAGTTAAAGTATGGATTGAAATAACTAAGCTCTGTGAACCTTTCATGTTTGCAGAAAGGAATGGAGTAATTTATCTCGATATGTTGAAACAGTATCGTGAGCCACAGGTAGTTTCAGATGGCATTATTGACACTGTTTTCTACCAACAGTATGGGGACAGCTCCCCATTTTACCATTATTGTGCGTAGTTATCTAAATTACCTTTTCTGATAGTTGGATTGGTCGTGGCTCTCAACGGCTTTGGGATTCACAATCACCAGACTTAGAATGGCCCTAGAAATTTTTTGCATGGGGTTGTTTCGAGTATACCGAGAGAAGACTGGCAGCATTGAACAATTAAAACAGTAAATTATGGCTGCAGCAGCTGAAATTACACCAATAACTTTGCATAAGGTGTTCCAGAGTGTAGTGGAATGGTGGCAATTGTGCCTAGACACTCAGGGATCCACTTTGAATTGCACTAATTTAATGTTCTATTATGTTGCATTTTGATGTAAATAACTTATATTTCAGAATAAAGTCTGTTTAAGCAAAAATGTATAGAGACTTAAACACCCTATATTTTAATTATTATTTTGGTTTTAAGTGAAAACGTAATCCAAGCATAATGCAAAACCGGTTTCGCATTTAAATTCTCTGTCATATGTGTTTCTTTCAACTGGAACAGCTTAGAAATATGTCAAACTTTTTAACAGATAAAAATACACCCCTACTTCAGGAACGTAAATGTTCGCTTTATAGTCACAATCCTTAACGGCCAAGTTGAGGAAGTTTATTTTATGCTATGATATATCAAACACTTAGAGAGTTCTACATATATATATCAGGCAATAGAAGAAACTACAAGCTACTTGATTTATTTATAACTGGATTACTAAGGCACCTCTCAATGGCGTGACTTTTTCGACATTTTCACATAATAAATTTCACTAACTGTAGTTGCCTTTAAATTAAAGTTGCCTAATTATCATAATATACATATAAAACAGAGGTTTATAGGGCATTTTTAATGCTGAAATTAAAGAATATCGATAAATTATTATCTGTATTGAAAAATATGAGTTTAATGTTAGATGTTATCTTTGCTTAGTCCAATAGATGGCAGCACCTACTATTCTTAGCAAGAAGCTTAACTGGTGAACTTAACTAAAGAATTGGATAATCGTTAATTGAATATTTTTGTGCTTAAGGGAAAACAAATTGCTAATTAAAAAAAAGGAAAAACTGAATTAGAATCAGAAAATTCTAGATTACTGTCTAAAGTTCCTTAAAATTTATTACTTAAGTTCCAAATATTAAAACAAATGAAATTATAACATTTTTAAAAATTGTTATGCGACTTTCGAATGCTGATTCCAGTTTCAAGTCTGAAACAATTTTATGCTAAAGAATTACACCTAACTTATTAATTTAAGAATCAATCCATCAGGATTTCCAAATACATATCATATATTTAGAGC
Source organism: Stegodyphus mimosarum (assembly GCA_000611955.2). Lineage (NCBI taxonomy): Eukaryota > Metazoa > Arthropoda > Arachnida > Araneae > Eresidae > Stegodyphus > Stegodyphus mimosarum. Next base: position 249,429 of record KK119628.1, read on the forward strand.
GAGATATTAAAAATAACAGTTCCAAATAGTAGACAAGAAAAGTTGTACGCCATGTCGAGGATTGTACCCTTATTAAAATAACCTTTCACTCTATAAGTTTGAAACAAATATTTTTTCGTTCAAATGATAACACTTTTTATTCTTAAGATTTAATTCTGTTTAATGCCATTAAAATGTAATTATGAAAACTTGGAATTTTTCGAAGTTAAATAAAGCATCAAGTTTTTTCCATGAATATGATGTTTCATCAGATAACACCATTTATGTAATTCATCAAAGATTAAAAACTGTATCTAGACAAACACTTTCTTTCCATTTAAAATGTAGTATTAAATTATATATCCAATGATTTGGACTATGGAAAGAAACTAGTTTGAAGATAATCATAGATAGTTAGCTAGAAAATAGTAGTTATCTAGCAGAATTCACACAGCAACAAAATGTTAAATCTAGCGCAAAATATTCGTTAAATGAAGCTGTTTACTATAAGAGACTTTTGATACCCTTGATTTTAAATCTTTGTTTAAAAATATTGCATGCGGTATTCTTACCAATAAAAGCTTTTGATCAATAAATAAATCCTTACTTTCTCCTTTCGCATATCTTCTGATTCACTTTATAAAATATTTTAATAATAAACTCAATTTATTTATAATGACAGTCGAAGACTGTCTAGTTCCAAGATTTATATACGATTTGTAAACCATCGTTTTCCCCAGCTTTTTATTATGTCGCAGGCTTTTGTTTATAGGCCTGCTATAATCAAATACTTATCGGCGAGAAAAGTCTGAGATTGCACCAAATTAAAGAAAGATATTGAAGGTGGTGGTATTAAAAGAAAAATATTAAAATTCTTACTAGGAAGCCAATAGTCTCTGTTTCAAAAAATAGCAAAATAAAATTTTGCGCAGAAGATGAAACTGGAAAAGAGTAATCATAAATTTTCATTAGCATAAAGAGGCCAAGAATGAAACAACGCAATTTAGAGCTAAAAATGAAATGAGAAAAGATGAATCGATGGCAAGCTGTTCCAGTAAGAGCCCACTCAGTAGCTCGTTCATCCGGCATCATCTCAAAGAGCTTAGGCGGTATTGGTTCTGCAATTTTCTTTATATGGGGTTAGGAATACAGTCGAGTAACTGTGGTAGCAGTAACAAAGTATGTACCCACTTCTTGTTTATGAAGATGAAGGCATCGCTTCCTTTAGGTGGAGAGCCCTCGCATGCATTCTTGCTACCTGAATGTTACAATTATGATTAATGTTTCATTTTTTTAAACCATCGATATCATGTATCAAAGCAGCATCACAGGCAACGGTGTCTAGGGAAACTTCTCGAATTCTCGATAGCCTCATCCGCCCCTGGTGCAATGATCCAATGATTTTCATTGATACGGATGATTTCGCGACTGACAAGAAGATAACTTGTAGATGATCGCCCTGCAATTCAGATTCAGTTTGAAAGATAAATATCTTACCTTTTGCCGAAAATGCCAACAGATTCGAATGAAAGGTGAAACGACGCATTTATAGTGGTTCGACGCAAAATCCCATTTCGAAACTAAAAGCACTTTTGGGTTAAAAATGATTCTCCTGTACGCATTGACTAAGCACAGGAAGAGGATCGAATTTCTGTTTTTCATGATTTAGTCCAAATGGCAAATATCAATCCCGATTTTTTTTCAATAAATTATAACTGCAGATGAAACTTGACTTTTTGTTTATGTTATCTGAAACAAAACAGCAATCATCTGAAGGACTAGGTTGGAGAAACCTATTAGAACAGCCGCATACACTTCAGTTTCCGAACTTTAGAACAAAGAAACTGTTAAATTTTTTTAATGGAAATGGATAATTCATTAAAAATTTAAGTCTGATTTTAAATAACACACAGAATATTATTGGAGGTGTTACGGCAACAAGAATCAATTTTTTTTTATTATTATTATTTTCAATGGCTAGACAAAAAGTTACGAAGAACTAAAATTTTATAAACAAAAGATTACAAGCAATCGAACAAAGAACAAAAAGACCGAAGTCATTGCCTAAGAAGCGCTCTTGCCTCCCAATATCTCGACTCTTCTGTAAGACCACGAAGAGCCCCACGTCGAAGCAGGTGCTCTCTGTCCATTTCTTCTCCAGAATTGCAAAGTGGGCAAATAGGATCGCTTAAAATGCCTTTGTGGCAATCATGTGGTCTATGCGGCAAGGCAATCATGTCCTGTAGACAGACGGAAAGCTGCAACTGCAATGCGTCTTTGATTATCGGGAGTAAGAGAAGGACTTATCATTCTCAAACTTTTCAACGCTGTATGAGTCGAAAGATCTCGTAAGGTATTAGATGTAAATAAAGTTTTTAAAAATAGTTTAATCCTCCAGTCAGAAACGGCTGTATTTGGATGTTGTAGTAAGTTAACTCTTCGTTTTACAAATACGTCCGCTTGTTCATTGCCCCAAAGGCCACAATGGCCGGGCACCCACTGGAGAATGATTTATTTCCCCTTTAAAGTGAGAGTTCTCAGGAATTCTTAGCATTGCAAAATTTTAGGTGTTAATGAGTGTTCAACAGAGCTATCTGCTTGAATGGCTGCGTGAGAATCAGAAAAAATTGAACAAAAAAACAATGTAATATTAGTAAATTTGTAGGATTAGTTTCGGAGGTGTAAAACTAGACCTGCGAATTTAAGAATATTACGCTGATTCTTGTTCCCTTAACAGCTCCAATAATCACTAGGAGTTTGTTTTCGAGGGACAGATAATGAGCTCCATATTTTGTTAAGATGTAATAGACATTCAGCATTTTACGCCTGAAAACGTTCAATTGAAAAAATGGTTTCACATAATTTTATTCTTGTCAAGATCTTTCTGGGGGGAAATGGGGAATCGCAATTATGAAACAATCTCTTATTCATTAGACCTAGCACTTGCAGACTACGTTTTCTTCCCTAAAATGAAGTATCATGTCAAAGATTATTATTTTAGAAGCACAGAAGAAATTCAGAAAATCATAGCCAGAAAGGCTTAAATAGCTTTCCAAAAGATGAGCTCTCCGAAGGTTCAAGCTGGATGCATGAACTAACAAAGCGTTGTGTAAGCTTACTGGAATTAAATACTGAAGCTTAAGAAGTAAGAACACTGTTTTCTTCAATTTTATACCAACATAATCCCAAAACTTTGCAGATGTACTGTACATGAAGCAGGATCATCTGAATAAAAAATAATTAATTAAACGAATAAAAACTTGAAAAGGCAAATACTGCGGGCATAAGCTTCACACTTATAGGCCCTGTTATGGACGTTGAGGCGATTGCGAATTGCCACACTTTGCAATTATTGGTTGTTCATATGCTTGATCATCCTCGAAAATTTGGTGGCGATTGTAATCGGGAATAGCTTTCCTTATCAGCTGTTACCAGTGTTAAGTTATTTGCTATGCCAATTTATTTATCTGACCACTTTTTTCTTTTAGGTAATCAGAAGCCCTATAAAGAAAAAAGTATTCCTCTTTTACCCGGATTCAAGTAATCAACATAAAATTATTAAGTTAACTTTCAAAGAACTGCGTTCTTTCAGTACTATTTGTCAACTTCACATGTACGAGCTCCCCGCTCTGTCTATACATTCATTAAAGACATGTACACTGCGGCAAAAGAAAAAGGGGAGGACAGTTCTATGTCTCCCGTTCAACTGGACCGATTGACGAAATTCAAATTGCGTTTTCCATGTCTCGAAAGTGGGACTTAGGATATATATTAGATTTATATGTAGCATTGTCCTAACATAGGTATTTTAACGCAAAATCGGATTTTTGCTGAAATAACATGACAACTTTTTTCCATATTTCGATTCTGAGACTCAAATTATGCCTAGATAATAAATTTTGTAATTTTTGGTGAGAAATTTATGGAGAAATTAAAAAATTTATCTTGGCGGATATTTTTCAGTTTGCTTCTAGTGATTGATCCGAAACAAGTGTCTCACTTTCCTTACCCTTGTCCCGGCTCTGGCGCCCGATCACCTTCTTCTCTCCACGTTGTCGATATATGTTAAAAAATATAACAGTTTTGAAAATTTCTATTTTGTAGTAATCATATATATTAGTGAAACAAAAACGAAAATAGATGTAATAAGGACTTTCGGAACTGAAATCTAGAGCAATTGCCGCTGAGATTGGTGTACAATAATTAATCAAGCAAGTTTGAATTGAATATTAAAGCAAAAATGTTTAATTGATTTACTTTTTAGCAAAATATAAGGAATTCTTTGTTTTGAATTTTCTTCCTATATACTGTCCCTTTTAGCCTAAGGCTGCTGACAGATCTACACCAACAGTTTTAGTTAAAATTTCAATTATTTTTTTATTTACGTTTTTTTACTTTGGCCACAAATCTGACTGATTAACAAGAATTTGAAATATAGCTCAGTGGTTTTGCTCTTCACTACAAATTCTGAAATGAGAACTAACAGCAAACAAGCATAAATTCTATGCGGCCAGAAAATCCAACCTTTGAAGAAAAGGCAGAGGACATCCTTTCTTTCCTAATCCATGACTCTTAAAATCATTGTATTCGAAATTCTTAGGTTTCCCCCAAAATTACTCATTTCCCCTTTCGTTGTCTTGAAAATTAAGTGTTAGGAAATTTAGTGTGATCTTTCATCAATTAAAAGAATTAGAAGTAATAGTGTAATCATATTTGACATATGTTCTGGTTAGTTGCTTTTTATTGCATTAAATCATCAATTATACCAATAAACAAAGCAAAGGTTAAAAAACGGTGCTTTTCTATTAAGTAAATAATCCAAAGTTCAGTTAATTTAGCACCCTGAACTTTTTTTTCAAATCAAGTTTTGAAAATTATCTTTCTTTCCTTTATTAATTTTTTTTCTTGAAACTTTACAAATTCATTCAAGCATTCATTTAAAATTAAAACTTGACTTAGTTCATGTGTGTTTCGTTTTAGCCCTTTATACTGAGCATTAATATGCCATGAAGTCAACTTTAAATTCGTAGTTTAACCGCACTCAAAGCAGGAAAATATTCCTATATTCTGATGCGCAAGATTTAAGTGTATAAGAGTAAGTGACGAATAATTGTTTCTGTTGCGTATGGTCTGCTGTCTTAAAAGATTGATGAATTTCTATTCAAAAATGAACTTGGGATCAAAAATTGCTCAGAGTGCCTTAATTTTTGAACATATTACTAAATTTCACTTGCATGAATTAAATTAAATATTATTATAAAGTTCAAAAGGCATAAGGCATTCAAAATGAATTTGATCATGCTCATTTTTGGCATAAGTAAAATCTTTCTGATCAAAGGAAGACCTTAATATCATTCGCAATCTTATCTATAAAAACGAAATTTTTTAATGCCTCTGATAACCCGGAAAAAATATTCATGTAGAATGTGTTTGGTTATGTAAATTTTCAGGAATTTTCTTCATGTGCAGTATATATGAATATGGTTGCTGTTTTGCCTCATTTTAAAAGCATGTACGAAGTTACATGTTGAGTTATGGATGAAGTTACTACGTGTAAATGAAAAGTTCTGTTTATAATTAATTAGAGCTCAGTAACTCGGAACACTATTCTTTTCTTATCTGCGCCTGTGATTTCGAATACTCGATAACTGAGTTATTCTGATTTCTATTAAGATGGAAACAAAATCTTTATATTTTTTACTTGGTAAATATACACAGATGCATATATTATGTTTCCAAAATTATAACAGGTAAGTAATAAATGAACAAATAAATAAATTATAAATATACAAGAAATAAAATCATAAATAAAAAATAAATACTTGTTTATTTAAAATGGCAATAGTGACTTCATTATAATTTTTTATTTTATGATACTTCAGGACCTTCTCCGAAAGAAAAGCTCACAAAATAATTGCGCTTATTATATCAAATAAGTCACTCTTGATCCAAACAGTATTTCTGTCAGTAATGTTTTACCTTAAATTCTTAGAATCTTTAAAAGGCAGTTGAGAAGAGACTGCCATTAGTTTTGCTTCCTTTATATGAGCTCATATACACTGCTGGCCACCCAAATTGCAACACCAAGAAAGACAAGAGAATCACAACAAAATTTATTTAGCAGATAACATGTTGACCAAGTATCAAATGATTGAATTTATAGACTTCGGTGAAGTGTGGTTCCTTCTAGAATAAATAGCCAGAGTAGCCGACGTTGTTGGAGATCACCGCTACCATACGCCTCGGCATTGATTCAAATAGACATTGAATGTGTTCTTGGGATACAGCAGACCAAGCAGATTCCACACGCTGCCAAAGTTGTTCTGGTGCGGCAGCTTGGGATGTAATCTGAGTCAATCGTTCAGAACCCATGGACCACATGTTTTCTATCGGCGAAAGATACGGAGAGCGAGCCGGCCAGGCAAGCAATTCAATCTGGCGACTAACGAAGAATCCTTGGACAATGCGTGCCACATGTGGTCGCGCATTATCCTGTTGAAATAAGGCTGTGGGCAAGCCATGAAGGTAAGGAAGGAGAACTGGCTCCAACACCTCGGAGATGTAGCGCTGGCTGTTTAAAGTACGGCAATGCGTACTAGAGGAGTGCGAGAGTGATATCCAATACCGCCCCATGCCATAATACCCGGTTCAGGACCAGTGTGGCGGTGCATAACGCAGCTGTTCAGCATCCTCTCTCCACGGTGTCTCCAGACTCGAATCCGACCATCGTGGTGTTGCAGACAGAAGCGTGACTCATCAGTAAAGACAATTTCATTCCATTCTGCCGTCCACATCCTTCTTTCATCGCACCATTGGCGGCGGAGAATCTGTGATTCTGCGTCAAGGCTAGACGAAGCAATGGACGTCTTGCGGACAGACCACTCTGCTGTAAACGACGTCGAATGGTACGCGCAGAAACTGGATGATGCGTTACAGACTGAATGTGCTGTGCTATGGTTCGTGATGTGACTGAGCGATCCGTCACTGCCATGCGCACAATATTCCTGTCAATACGTGAAGTGGTGCACTGAGGTGGATGTGATCGAACACGTCGGTCCGTCGTACCCTCCTGCATCCAACGGTCACATATCCGCATTACAGTTGTTTGGTTTCGTCCATGACGACTACCGATTTCCGTGAAAGATAATCCACACTCTCGGTAGGCCACTATCCTTCCTTTGTCGAACTCGGATACTTGATGAAACGATGATCGCTGTTTACTACAATGCATAATTGATCGTTTTTTTGAAAAAACCACAACAAAAACACAATTGACGAACTTGAAATCGTCGAAAACTCCAAGCGTTAAATAGCGCTTTAAAGTGGCGCTACAGGTGCGCGTGATGTGCGTCTGTGCTGAAATTCTAATCATTTGCATATCTCCCCTTCCTTAATGCATGTTGTAAATTTCATGTTATTTGCATGCTTCCTTCAGGGTGTTGCATTTACAGTGGCTTTCAGTGTGGATATACACTTTTATGTGATACTATTTTTATTAATTCTTTTAACATTTTCTGTACTAAGAAATTGATCACATAGGAGTATAAACCTTTTATGATTATATGAATCATTTCCAATATAAAGCACCCAATAAATATTTTATCGCCTTTTCAGAAAATCAGCATGCTGTGCTGGTCTTAATTTAACAAAGCTTGTTTATTAAGAACCAAAGCTTCCTGAAAGTAGTTTTTTTAATAAATGGTTATTACAGTAGTGGATCAATTTTTAATACCATTTGCATTAAGTTGGCTCTAGTGTTACTTAATGTATTGAATGTAGCGTAGTTCATGTTTTTCAAACTTAGGAAAATAAAACGCAGAATTATCTTAATAATTTCTAATATTGTACTTGAAATTTGGCTTTGATTTTTAATGTTTACCATCAGAAAATTCAAATAATCCGTAACAAGTGTTAACTTTACATCAGGAAGAAAAGGGTTCCAGTTTTAAATTATTGAAACATAGTTGAAGCCAATTACTACAAACTACAACTACTAGCATGAGATATTGCAAACTGCTACTATTTATGTGTATCACATTATCAATTATTACTTCGCACATTATGAAATTCTTTAAAGAAGCTCATAACTATTTGAGAACTTAAAACTGCGAAGCATATGTACTAATTCGTGTCTAAAAGAAAAGTTCAAGCATTTTTCAAACAGGTACGTAATAAAAAACCAGTTTTAAGCAATAAAAATAAAAGTAATACGCAATTAATAATATAATTTGAATTCATTATTTCTTTTTTTGAAAAAACGGTCAAAATTCAGCTTCGTGGTCTATAATAGCTATTTTGTGGCAGGTCACTAGAGAGAAATACCAGGTTCTGTATGCGTTGAAATAATAGAAATTAATAATGTGTTGTAAGCTAAAATAATATACTCAACATTTCTGAGAATTATAGCTTTTCAAATTTACTCTGAACTTACTTAATTAAACATTTAATTTCCACACAGTCTTAAAATATTAATGCGTGTAAAATTGCTTAATAGTTAACATAATAATAAAATGTATTTACTTGTGCAGTGCTTACTGCCTTCAGAATACGAACTACTATTAGACAAATACTTGCGCCATTACATACTGCTTGAAATCTTCAGTTAGTAAGCACGTTTTCAGATTGTCATTTAATTTTGACGAACAGGCTGTAAGAATTATTTTAATTTGACTTCGCAAGCGGCTGGTAACTTCTAAAGTTATTATGTTTTGTTAAAAATGGTTGACATAATTGAATACCATAACCACACCAATCAAAAAGTGGGGTTTTGAAAAGCAACGAAATATTCATTTTTCTATCTTCCTTATTAAAAATATGATTTGATTAGCAAAACTAATACCACTTACATTTTCTGCCGAAATTCTGAATAACTGAAATTAACAAGAAAATGCTAATTAAAATATTTTATCTTTATAGAGATAGTTTATTGCTCAAAGGATATATTGCTACACCCAATATATGAGGATGAGAGTTTAAACTGTCTAAAGCCCATACACGGAGAACAGAAACAGAAAATGAAAGGAAACATGTAGCATTTGACAATATTCATGACATCACAGCGTAAATAAATGCCTAACAAAGCTCAATATTCTTTTTGTCTGAAATATGATCTTTTTGGTGCTTTGAATTATATCATCTCATAAATATTTAATATTTTAAATAATAGCCTTCAAATTTGGAAAAGAAAAGTACCATTATTTAAAATAGTCAGGGTATTAAACCAATGGAGGTTTTAAAAATAAAATAATGCTGTAAGTCCTGTGCTTTTGATTGACTGAACGTACTTTTCGTTTGCAGGCGCGTTTCAAAATCATTTTCATTCACGAAAGTAACTAAAGAAAAAATGTAGCGAATTTTTTTTACATATATAAATTTCAAGTTAAGATCAAGTGATGAAAATGGCATGTTTAGGGGAATATTCGTCAGGTCTGGTCCCTCTTGAGGCTACAAATTGTAAGTTTTCAAATACTGATACTAGATCTTCTCGAATACTTAATTTTTTTTTATTTTCCACATAGAGTAAAAGTTCCAAGTAGTAAAATATTTACTATGTTTTAATGAGTTAACATTTCTCCAAAGAGCCCTTTCTCTTTAAATGCGTCTTGCCAGTTTCTCTCAAAAGGTTCCCTACAAAGACATAATTTTCTCAGGCAGATAGCTTTCGCGTGCTTTGTCGTAACCAGCCAAACCACACAAAATTTGCATTTATTTTTAAATATAAAAATTCCATAATTATACCAGAACGAATATGCTAAATTTTAAATAGATAATTTAAGATGTTTTAGAGCAAATTAAGGGAGCAATAATGAATAAAAGTTCTGCTTTGATCGTTACTTTTTCGTCCTGGACAAATCAACATTCAGAATTCAATATGTAATTGACATCTTATTTTTTTCGAGGAGAGTAGGCATATTTATTAAGCGCATCTCAGAGAATTTTTCATGGTAAGTCATAGTACTTTTTGTTTCCAACTGATGAAAGCAAAAGATTGTTTCTATTAACAAAAATTTACTAAAGTAATCTTTGTGAATGGGGACTACGTAAAAATTAAAATTTCATTTTTTCAGAAACAGAGTGCTAAAACTTTTCACAGAATTATTTGCTTTATTTTATAAGACTCTGAAATCGAAAGCGTATGTCTAGGGTCAATATTTAAAGAAAGCTTGTAGTCATTTTTTATGAATTCTTGTATAACCTTGAGAGAAACCCTTTATAAATAAGATTTTACTTAAAAAAGAGATATGAACTGTAAATAATACTAATACGCGTTACATTTCATATTTAGAAAACAAACTGTTTTCGGTGTGTAGTGAAGATCAATTAAAATTAATGTACTTTACTTACGAAGGGTGCGGGAGTTTAAATATTTGCAAGAATAGCAAACTTTTGCTTCCTTTTCTCTTCTGTATCATGATATATTATTCATTTATACTGTCTACTCGATAATATTGAGATGGGCATATATAGAAATTTCGAATGTTCGCCACAACATTGAATGGAAGCAATATCAATTTTGAAGTTAATACTTTTTGACATTACCGAATTCGATCCCAGCTTTAAAACTGTTTTCAGGTATCTTCGATGTAGACCTTTCATCTTTTTTAAGAGGCTATTCGGGCAAAGAAGACAGCAAACTTTCATCAGACCAGTTGGCTGCTGCTTCTAAGCTTTCAGATTCATTCGGAACATTGCTCAGATTTGCATCTACTGGATTGTTCCAAGGTTGAATCTGGACAGATCCATAAGCAAGGAAAATAATCACAGCGATAAAACTTATGAAACATGTAGCGTAAAAGACTTTTCCCCAAAGTTCCATACCAGTCTACAAAGCAAATAAAAGGAAAGTTAAATGCAGGATAATTAAGAACTAGGAAATTTAAAATGAAATAATATGGGCCAACTTAAACGAATCGAAAGTGGAGGGACATGAAAATGTTCAAGTAATTGGAAATTCTGAATTATTGAGACTTACTAAATTACAACTGAAAATATTTAAATTCCTCATAGGTATCCGTAATATTACACTTGATAGTATAAGTAATAATTATCAGTAATTTTGACTATGATGTGTCAACAAATTTAAAATTTAATAATACTGGCGAACTTAAGCGAATCGAAAGTGGAGGGACATGAAAAATGTACGAGTAAATAAAATTGTAATTTACAAGACTTGGTAAATTATATCTGAAAATATTTAAGTTTCTCCTAAGTACTCATATAGTTATATTTAATAGTGTAATTAATAATCATCAGTAGTTTTGACTATGATGTTTCAACATACGAAAACTAATTTACTAAAACTACGAAATCACATAAGGTTCTGATCGATAGTTGGGTACCATATGCCTATCTGAAAAAGACAGCGAAAGTTGATAAATTTTTCCCTTGCATATGGCAATAAGCTAGCAGTATAAAACCACGTGGTTCTGATTGAGAACTGTATAACATATGTCAGTTTCACAGTGATAACGAAAATTAATAAATTCTTTTCTTTGCATTCAGTATCCTGCTAGTGGTTTGAAGTTAGTTGATTCTGATCGAGAATTGGATAGTATATGTCAAATTGAAACCGACACCGGAAGTTAGTAAGTTCTTTTCTTTGAATCAGGTAATATGCTTGTGAGATCATATTACCTGATTCAAAGAAAAGATGTGTTTCTCAAGAAGAACTGAATAACATATGCCAACTTGAAAGCGATAACGAAAATTAATAACTTCTTTTAATTCTGCTTTTTTTATCTAGTACAATATACACAAACGTGTTACAAAACCTTGCGGTTTTGATCGAGAATTGGATAAAGAAATGATAATGGAATTCAAGAAATTCTTTTCTTTGCATCTGGTAATATTTCTTCATCAATTAATAATTAAAAATTATTAAGCAAAAAAATTAAACTGAAACTATGTATTAAAGATATTATTTTTTTGCTTCTTTGAAAGAAATATGGGATGTGGAACAGCCCAATTTTTCCTGTTTCAAATAAATTACACGTTATTTTAGCTGTTCACAATGAATACCACCTTAAATATTGATAAAAAGGAAAGTTTTGTTGCCAACATGGATGACCAAATGACCTGAAAAACATCTAAAATTCAATATTACTTCCCTCTTAAAGCTTATTTAGAGAACGTATGCCCTCCGCGCATTGGATATAATAATATCGGCCATAATACTGATATCACAAAATAATGCAGTCACCATTCGAGGGAAAGACGTCGAAAGGTTTAGAACGCGCTTGTCTTTCAGAGAAAAACAAGACTTTTTTAGACCATAATTTTCATGTATTCATCTCTAAGCATTTAAAAGAGTGAAAATTTCTCATAAAATTTATGTAAATGCAAACAGGTTCTGGATTTAGGTGTAATGTCAGAGATGCCACTTTAATGTGAAAGAAGAATACATAAATTAATTTCAACTCTTATGAGAGTGTAAATGACTCTAATTATAACATTCTTTCGGGTCATATAGAAAAGTAATATATTGATATAATGACCCGCCGCCACAGCGAAAAATCAATTAATGCAATCTTTCATTTGTTGGGAGACCTTTTCTATTTTTATATAAGAATTGTAGTATTTTAGCGACAATCTAATTTCGTTCGACTTTTCGACCAAATTCGACAATTTAAAGAAATTAAACGCAAGCAAAATTTTTAACATTTTCTTCAATGAAACACATTCATTTTGTATTATATATATATATATATATATACAGGATGATTCTCTACCAGACCGAAAAACTTGCAGGGTGTGTAGGGGGAACAGAGACAATTCGGAATCACTTAGGAATGCAGGTTCGCAAATACCGTAGTTGCGAGCTATAGTGCAAAGAAGCAGAGATAAAGAACAGAAACAGCAACACATTAATGGGATAGAAGACATTTTATTGAAAGGTTGTACTACAACAGGTGTTCGAAATTACGACCAGAAGTCGTCTGCCAGGCCTGAAAGCGGCTCTGTACGGAATTCCTAACGTTCTGGAAGATTCTTGGCATGTTGCGTATCCTCTCGGCAGCTACAGATATTCGAGCGATGAGGTCTTCAACTGAAAGAAGGGCGTCTCGTACACCAAACTTATTATGTGACTCCAGAAGAAGTCCATACATGATAGGTTCGATGTAGGTCCATGTGATAGCAGCATAATGGGATCCCTCCACATGACACGATAGACGTCCGCCGACGCCTCGACGTAACCTTTGGACAGCAATGGATAGGTCGTGGTGGCTCGGTTCATTGGCATGCCAGATCACCGGACCTATTATGCATGGACTTCTTCTTCTGGGATAGCATGAAGAGTTTTGTGTGCGAGATGCCCATTCCTTCAGTTGAAGACCTCGTCGCTCCAATATCGGTAGCTGCCAGGTTGATATGTGACATGCCAGGAATTTTCCAGAAGGTAAGGAATTACATGCAGCGCCGCTGTCAGGTCTGCCAGCCGACTTCTGGTCGTAATTTCGAACACCTGTTGTAGTACAACCTTTCAATAAAATGTTTTCTGTCCCATTAATGTGTTGCTGTTTCTGTTCTTTTTTTCTGCTTCTTTTTACCACAGCTCGCAACTACGGCATTTTGCTACCCTGCATTCCTATGTGATTCAGAGCCGTCTCTATACCTCCTACATATTCTGCAAGTTTGTCGGTCTTGTAGCGAATCACCCTGTATACACATAGATATAATGTGCTCACCTATGTGAAATATGTTGTTAAAGACAGTCATAGTGATCTGATTACGATCATTTTATTATTGAACAATGAAATTCCCGAGTTGCTAAATTATATGCGTTATCTTTTTGGAACAGAAAACGAAATTTTTCGGCATCATATACAGTTAACTCTCCACGCGATCTCGAGAATTTAATTGCAGACAGCAATTATAAGTTCCAATTTAACTATTTTTTTCTTAAATTATTATTTTCTGCATTCGAAAACTATGTGCCTCCTACTAATGCTTGTTTTTATCCATTTTTAGTTCTAAAAGTTTTAAAACAAAGCATATTACCGATGATTTTGAAAAGTGCCCAACCATAAAAGGTAAAAGTGATCCCGCAAGTGCTCCTAAGGTATTCATAATTCCAGATAGGATGCCTAAAGAATAAAAAGTATTCTCTTTACGAATTAGAAAGTAAGAAATGTTTAACAGGGTTTATAGCATAACTGCTCAACACATAAGAACCCTTAATACATAATATATGTATATAACTAAAAAAATAAATAAGCCAAAAAATTGAAAACATTAATAGGTTTTCAAGGTAATAATAAAATTTTGGATCTATGGAGAAATTCCCATTTAACACTTCTTGTTTAATAAACCAAATATAAGTCAACAAGAAATAGATTTTCTAGATATAAGAATGATAAGTATTTACATAAGAGAATTAAAATTTATTGCTATTAAAACCTGCAAACCAACTGATCAAGAAAATGTACAACCAACGCAATAACGAGTCAAATCAACAGAATCAAAAAATATCTGTACAGAAAATACATTACGGAAAAGATGAACTAATTTTACTAAACGAGATTCTTATAGACAATCAAATTCCCTCCAGTTTTATTAATTATTCTCTTAAAAATTAGGCAGTAGGTTTCCGATTTAATCTTTAAACTAATAAGTTATGATGGGATTATCTTAAACTGTAAAAGGTTAATAAAACAGGATGCTTTCTTAGATTTGAAATTTATTGTAATTACTATTGTAAATTTATTGTAATTGATTTGAAATTTATTGTAAATTACTTTTATGTGCATAATTCTGGCTACTCTCCTATTACTCACAATGAATCATTTATTTTCTATAAAGACTCAAATACCGCTGATTCGGAATGAAGACTTTTGAGTGTTATTCTCACTAGTTTCTTTTTTTCCTTGATTTTAAGCCAGAAATAATTATAATTTTAAATGTCATTTTGATTTATTTGTTTTACTCGTGGAGAATTTAATTCATATTCTAGCTAAAAAGGAAATAAAAGTGCTCGCCTTTTCCTTGCCCATACCACTTTAATTTTCCTGGTCTACAACCAATCAACAACAACTTCGAATTTTTTTCTCACCATTGCAAATTTACTTAATGTACAATTTTAAAATCTCTCTCTCATATCTTTTAAACCAAACCTAAGTGTCCTTTAAGCGTCGGCTCGAAAGAATCTCCTTTTGTGATTTAAACAATGATGTCACATTTGCAGATTCAGAGTTTAAACTGTTAGTTAAAATTAAAATTATATATTTTGGCCTATATTTATACGCAGACTTTTATTACATAATATTGTTGCGTTCTAAGGGTTCGTTGTTTTGGAGTGATTGATGACAACGCTTAATGAAGAAGCAAAACGCAATTTATTCGTGAGTATTACTCAGGACAGTTCCAAAAAACACGTTTACAATCATCGAAAAACTACGACAAACACCGTTAAACAATCAGCAACACAGCCTTCAGACTATAACGGTGAAGTCAGCTTCACTGCAAAACACTAAAAACAGCTTCCGACTCTGCCGATCGCTCTCGGAGCTCAACATACTCAGGATACTCTTCAAGGTAAAACTCACGATACACTGCTACTCCGTGTACAGGCAGGGTTTATATAGCTTTTGACCTGCTTCGAGAACATTCTGGGGTAATCCGGTAAGAATTCGTTCTAGAATGTTCTTGCTCAGTCTATGGCATGTCGCCAAATGTCGCCAAATGGAAGATTAAAATCTAGCCAAATCTGGCAACCCTATATTCCGTTGACATTTTCTGACAACTCTAAACTCGTTTTGCGGGGAAGCTATCTTAACGCAGCTGGGCATTTCGTAACACTATGATACATTTTTTTTGTGTGTATTAGCGAATTATTTTTAATTGATTTTTCTCTCGGTATGTACCATCATTTAAAAAAAAGAGTCTTTTTGTAAATATGTCCATTCGGCTATGTCAGGGAATTTTCTTCGTCTGTGTGAAAACTAATAATTTAATTCCAAATACTTTACATCAGATTTTTTTCTAAAGTTAAAAGACTAAAAACTTTCATTGAAATAGACGAAGGGGAGGAAGCCCGATCATTCCCAATCATTGCGCATTTTAGGGAAGAAAGCTAATCCCACTTGGCAAGTCAACCTTCTTCCACGAGATAAACAATAATGACCTCTCTTTCAATTTTTTTGGGATTTATAATATTTATATTTTAAGTTACTTTTTCCGTCCTTTCAGCACTCCTGTGTGGTGTAACGGTAGCACACTCGGTGTGCATTTGAGAGGTCCAGGTTTGAGTCCCGGGGAGGGCGTTGCACATTTTTTTATGTTTCCTACTTTAGAGAAAACTAATGACTCTACAATATATACATATATATAAATCCATCATATGGTTTTAATACTTTCATCCAAATCTTAACAATTTAATTTGAATAATTTCTACTCTTCATTTCTTAGGAGATAATCATAAATAAAAATATTATTAATTGAATTTAGATATTACATTAGCTATTGAGAATAAAAATGGCGAAAGAATTTTTATTAGCAATAGTGGCAGGATGTATGACATCTCAAGGCAGATAATATGGTAAATATTTTATAAGCTTCTAAAACTGTAAAAGTAAGAAAATAAGTTGAAGAATAAAATGACTCTAGTAAACAAAATAATAATAATAAAAATAAATAAATAAATAAATAAAAAATAAATGACGCAGTATTTAAAACCTCGGCGTTAATAATATTTACTATGCCATTAATATTACAGATAAACTTCTAAAGGGAAAAATTTATTCTTAAGAAACTGAAGTAAAGGAACTAATATAAAAATTCCTGAAACTAATATTATAGAAAACTCCTGAACATTAATATTTCTCTCCAAAGCGTATTAGTTATAGGGCGTGTTCAGTAAGTTTTAAACATGACACACCTATACAAGACAATATCTAACATTACTTTCTCATTTTTTTACATACAGTCTCTTAGTAACCCTTAAATATTATATTCCAGCAGAGGGTTCATTACAGCTTTCAAATAACACCTGAACAGTATTCTTAAAATCATGTCCTCCTGTAATACGAACCATGTAAATGCTGTTTAATTTTTGAAATAAAAGGAGATCACTTAGGGCAAAGTCTGGTAAATATGTTGGATCGGAGAGAAACTGAGATCCGCATTGTTGAACAGCAATATGGGAAATCTGATCCTTGTATGTTGGAGCGTTGTTGACATTAGACGTGCAGACGGTACGCATGTGCTCATGTATAAATATTACATACACAGTTAGATTATTCAGGTTTAATAACTACGTATGGTGTAGTCTAGGTATGTTCAAAATGTGCTTTTATAATTTTGAATAACATATGGGTGCTTATTGTAAGAGCAAAATATATGATATGATTTATATTTATGTAAATTTTTTAACACGTTAATCTATTTCCTGAGATCAAAGTAAAGCTGCAGGGGGTATCGAAGGGTGGAATCCCTTATCATAGCACAGTAATTTAATATGCTGTAGAACATTGTGAGAGCACAAGGACTAGATTTCCTGTTTTCCGTCAACGCTGGCCAGCTCGAAGCATTTGGTTTTGCAATTTGCTGTTCCTTATATTGATTCAAGCAAACACATAGTGATCGGGAGTGCCTTCTTCTCCACAATGATAGTGATCTGGGTTTTTCTCTTCAAATCGCTAGAGATAGCTGAGAAAGTACCCATGACCTATTAAGAACTGTGTTAGCGATGAAATGTAGCTAAATAGCTCCATTTTGACTTTTGGACAGAACTGAAAGACACATCTGCCCGTGTTTCCAGATGACCACTACTCCTGCCATTTATTCATAAGGTGCATATTTGTAATGTGCTTGACTTGAGACTAGTGGGAATAGTGCAGGCTGTTTGACATAGTTACATCACTGGAGGCTTCCTTCGGAAGTTCAATAGCAAGTTGATTCCCCTGTATTGAAATGTGGGTGGGAACCCAATACGGAAAGGATCTTTTTTTCTGTGGTAATGCTTTTCTGAACGTTGTTCGTGAAACAGTTTCCGCTACACGTACCTGCAATTGCCTCTAGGCTTGAAGTCGAATACTGTAAATATTTATATGGGCTTTCACAATCTTTGGCATAACTTATTGTTGCTTCATAGGCCAATAGTTCTGCTTGAAAGACTGTGCTGCGACTGTCGAGACTATGCTTCCAGGTAATTTGATAGAGTTATTATCAGTATAACAGAAACCACTCCCAGATACCACTCTCTGTTTTCAAACTATCTGTATCTTGCTTTCGGAGCTAAAGTTACATAAGAAGAGTCCATGTGGATTACTGCATCGAGGTTTAGTTGCACGGATGGTGTTCAAAGATAATATGATCCTCGAAGTTTTTTATATTTTATACCCTAAGGGGTCCGGCTTTGTTTTAGCCTTGAAATATTACCCAGAATGGCTTTCTTCTCAGCTCTGAGTTCTAATGGTGGTATACTCGTTAGAACTTGAAGCTCTGCGATTGAAGTTGTGCGATAGGCCTTGTTGATACGCAGTATTGAGTTAATGATAAATTTTAGATGCTGGTTGAGTTTTTCAGCCTGTGCAGTGACACCATATAAAATGATCCGTTCTATAACTGTAAGGTACCAGTGGTTACAAAGATGATGTCACACCTCCTTATTTAAGAGAAATGTTCGTTGCATCGAGTTTGCCAATAACTAGGATCGTTGCTTAATGTACTTGATGTGTGGTAACCACGAGAGCTTACTGCCAATAAGCAGGCTTGAGTATTTTATTTGTTGCACACATTTAATGCTTTTCCTGTTAATCTTAACACAAGGATTACGCATGAAAGTATCTTTTCTGCCAATTACAAGAGCTTGTATCTTTTCTGAGGCTACAACAAGTTTGTGGCTATCTGACGAATCTACAAATTTATAGAAATTTTCTTGTGCTTTTGTTTGCAAATTGCTAACCTCCGAGATCACTAGCCAGAAATCATTAGAATAATTTATCAAGCGAGTGTGGTCATTGCTCTCATAAACAGGTAATGCCATATTGGAGACAAAGTTCCGCAGATAGGCTTAAAACATGAGCTTTGAGGAGACATTTCGTTATGTTATGCCTCACTATGATATTATCTGAACATATGTTATGTTATATGAAGTCATCTGAACGCTTCTTTAGCTGAGATTGTTTTTCAGTATATCAGTTAATTTACCTGGGCAACTGATTGTTGCTAGGCTGCTGATTATATCCGGCCACCACAGTGAATCAAATGCGCGCTGAATGTCGGTTAATATGATCAAGGTGTGCCTATTGTTCTCCTTATTATCAGCTATAGTCTTAAGCACATCTTGCATTGCATGTTCTATAGTACAATCGCCATTGAACCTATACTGATTGGGATGCATAGAGTCACCAATTTCCAGATAGTGGTTTTAAGCGTGCTGCTAATATACGTTCTAGCACTTTTCCTATTGCTGGTAAGACGCAAATAGAAGGTGTGCTGAGGGGGATAGCAGGGTCCTTTCCTTTCTTTAGGAAAAATGCAATTTCTGCAGTTTTTGTTCTAAGAGGGAAAAGACGCAATCGCAAGCAAGCTGTAAGAAATGCTAATCTCGCTAACACTGATACTGTATTTTTATGATGAAGTTATCAAGTTCATTTGACCCTGGGGCTTTTTTTACTTATCAACTGTAATATGATCCCGATGATTTCACTGGGAGTAAAGAAGCGGTCTCTCCCTTGACTGTTCAAAGCTTTTTGGGGTAAACAGTTGCCTTTTATTCCTATGTATTGCCATATTGTCTTCTTGCTTGTCCTCTTTGAAGATATTCTCAAAGAGTTTTTGGATGACGTCTGCACCAGATCTTTTTGACGGTAGTATTGCGGCTGTAATTGTAGTTGAGTGAAATTATTTTTATTTTAAAAGCTGTGCCATAAGTTGCTGTGATGTTTCAAAATTTTCTTTTAAGAGCTTATTTGAACCTCTTAAATTTAAAACTTAAATAAATCTCTCTGAATTTGACTCTTACAGGAAGCAATTGCTTTTTCTAATATTCACCGCGGGAATAGTGCAATGTGTCATCTGAGATAGCGTGTGCTTTGCATCATAATGCTCGTACCCGACTTCTGTCAGCTGCGAGAGGAGGAGTCCACCACGTTGTTGCAGTAACCTGTTCGGAAGACTTGACTCTATACGCTTGTCTACAAGTGTTAATGATGATAACTATAAATTTGTCATATAACATATCAGCTGCACGGGTTCTGTCGCATAGGCTAAGTGCCCTGACTAGTTCTGGGATATACGCAGCTATATGATCTACGAATTTTGACTGAGCCCTATAGGATGTTTTGAATCTTTGAGTAGATAAGTGTTCCCGACTATGCAGGCTCGTTACGGACACTCGTTACGGAGAGACGGGGACGCCCTAACTTTACCTTTGTGGTTATACGGGCATGGTCCCACGCCCTCCTCCTGGTTTTTCATATCAGCTCCACCACAGCCAAGGGAGCGGACAAGCCAGTACCAGTACGGTCCCTGTCAAACCTGATCCCATCCTAGGTACAATACCCGGGTTCTAGTCCTGTGAAGAATAAGGTACAATAGTACCTGATATTTTACCCCCGTGGTTGAGACTGTCTAAGTACAGATCCTAGCCAGTACTTCCCAGGAATTCTCCTGAGTCAACCCCCGGGGGGACGACTATGCAGGCTGTAAGCAATTATTTTTTGGCTATTCAGTAAAGGTATATCTTTTACTGATCAGTCTTGAATTTCTTGTGGTAAGCGCCAGATCAGGCCAGCCTCTGGCTCTTGTAATTTCGAACGTTGGAGAAGAATCCATGTCAGTGATGATACTCAGCCTCCAAGAGGTCACGTAATCCAACCCTTGTGCCGCTTGACAATTTTCTCTGCCAGTACCACACAGGTGAGTTGTGGCATTGTGGTTTCCAGCTAGGATGTGATGCATTGCGGCAGTGAACCGGTAAAGATCCAGTTCAGTTAAATAAGGTCCTATATAAACTTTGGTGGGAAGAAAACCGCTTGAGTGCAGTAGTGTAATTGGCTATATAATTGGCTATACAAAAAATAGTGACAGTACTCTCCGAGGCACGGAGATGCTTATTATTGCAGCTTTATTATTCGAAGACGTGAAGGTACTGCAGTGTATGGTACTTTACGGAACATGTCTTTTGCAATGTACTGCTATTGCAACTTAGCGATTTCTATATGAATCTGTGTGATAACTTGTATGAACTTAGCAGTATGTATATGATTATGTAGCAGATGAGACTTTTGCAGATTCTGTGTCGCTGCTGTTTTAGAATAGGAAAAGGCATGTGTATTCCTTCTGGGAATGTTCGACAGGCTTTAGAGCTGTTCTGTAAGTGAGATAAACACTCGTACTTATTGAATGACTGACGTTTTACTCTGTGCTATTTATAAACGTGGTGGAAGGTACGAAAAGGATAGCAGCTAAAACCAAGGTAAAATGCGATCAGCTAAAATGAATCTACATCATATAATTCGTGCGTAAGGAATACTGTCTAATTGCAGTTTCAGTAGGTTTAAGCAGACGTGGACTGATATGACCACGATTTGTGCCAAATACAATGTTAGCAAAAGTTTCAATGATGCTATCAGATTGGATGTGAGTAAGTACGCCAAAGACAATTATAATCGAACATGGCGGCTTGAGCTCCCTAAGGAACAGTGCCTTATACAGAGAAGATGTGTAGTATATCCTCTTTTTGAGAAGTAGGAAGAGTGCTTTTTCCCGACAACGTAGAAGAAGCTTTTGGGAACGAGTAGGGTGCACCTGTTGAACTGTAAACCTAAGATTTCCGAAGCTGATGTCTGCCTCTACCTTTTCTTTACTGGGATCTAGAATTCGCGTTGAGTTCTTCGCGCTTATTAAAAACACATGATCCGAGGAGGGAAGCTGTTGAGAGGCAACTGAGTAAGAGCTGCCAGAGAATTCTTTCACTTCTTGCATATGACTAACATGAACGGACTATCATCTTGTGGGAGAGAATTGTACTTACTATTTGAAAGTGGGGAAATATCTGAGGGAGCGGAGATTAGATTCTTGAGAGAATTAGCAACTTGTTCTTGAAGTGTTGTTATCTTGTCTTTTTGTTTAGTTATTCTTGTTCTGTCAGGATAAGGATATTCTGCAGCTCACTGACATTCTTGATGGCAGCCGAGATGTTTGAGGTGCTTATGAAAACTACTTGTCATTTTAATATATTTGTCCATTCATTCTGAAAGCGAACACTGCATTTGATCCCAAACTCTTAAAGAAACACTTCTATAAAAAATAGAAGTTCTTGTTTTCATGAGATCTTCCATAATGAGAAAGCATAAGTGCTGGAATTGTCACATAAATGTTAGTGGTGTATTTTGCATGGGAAAAGCATGGACATATATTAAATGAATCCCTTTAAATACATGAAAATTTCACATTGTGTATCCACTTATTTAATTCTCAGCACAAGCAATATAATTAATATTCATAAGTAATCAATAAAAATATTTTGCCACTTTTGTACCGCTTTTATAAATTTCTTTGAATAGATAGCGAAACTAGTGGTTTTACAGAAATGATATACACTGGAATTGTCCAAAATAACGGAAAACCTAAAAGTTGAAGAATTGTGTGTCTAATATGATGCGAGAACTTGAAAACGCTTCGAAATGGAGGTATACAAGTTTCAAATGGTAGTAATATGTATTTGATAACATTTTTTTATCAGAAACTCCTCCAA
The DNA here is from genome assembly GCA_000611955.2 of Stegodyphus mimosarum. Taxonomy (NCBI): domain Eukaryota; kingdom Metazoa; phylum Arthropoda; class Arachnida; order Araneae; family Eresidae; genus Stegodyphus; species Stegodyphus mimosarum. The sequence goes on from KK119628.1 coordinate 272,107, forward strand.
TTCTACAGAAGTTGCCAGGAGAAAAAAAAACGAGATCTTACTTTATTTTCCAACACAGACCCCAGAGATTCAATAATATTTAAGTATAATGATTATGTAGGCCACGGAAGACGTGTCATTTCATTCTTATACTCTTCTAACTACGACTGAACGATATGACGTTGTGAATGAGGACGTTATCATACTGAAAGGTGCTATTACTCGTAGAAAACAATCGCCAGCGCTGTTGAGTGACTATGGTTGCTTAAAATGATACAGATAACGATATTTATTTTTTCCTATAAAATGAGAAGTAGACCTATTGCAAAACACGATATAACTTCAATATAATTAAGTCCAAAGGTATGAAAAGCTTAACTAAACCATCAGCTTGTTTTACTACAGGCTATAGGAAGCAGATACAATTTCTAATCTTTGAACGCAAACTTATTCTGAAGTAGGAGAAATGGTGTGAAGTTTGAAACATCCAAAAAGGGTGATTAGATTCAATGATCATCATTATACATTTTATGTTCCTAATGCCACCGTACTTTTATTTTGCTTTACTACTTTTTAGTTTTTGTTAGTTCTTTTTGCTTTAGTTTCTGTCCCATCTGGTTGCTATGCGACCAGATGGGACAGAAACTATACATGAGATCCTTCGATTCCACTTCCTTTAAGACAACCCAAACAGTGACACAACATTCCATCGTTTCATAAAGAAGAAAAGCAGATGAAATCCCATTGAAACCTCCATTTTGAAAAACGGAGATCAGAAAAGTTGTAGAAACAGCTAAAAGAGGGAAAAGCACCAGTCTCGACCTTTATAGAAGAACTACATTTAGCGAGCGAAGATCAGCTACATAAATTACTTAATGCGTTTTCAGAGCAAGTATATTTCCCAGATAAATGGAAAATGGCAAAGCTCGTCCTGTTCCACAAAGAAGGGAAAGACCACAAAAACCTGGACCACAGCAATTTTCACAATAAGTCGCAATACGGCTTTATAAAGGGAAATAGCACAACAGACGCTCTAAACAGCCTTCAGGAGATTACAACGGGCAACAAACAGAAAGGAGAACACACATGCGTGATCTCCTTAAACGTTTCTTCGGCTTTTAACCACCGCTGGTGGCCAGCCTTACAGGAACAATTTGTAGCATTCATTATTTTAATTAACCAAGTTATTTTGAGTTTGAACTTTCCTATCGATATCTCAAAGTTTCAGTTGCTGCCCGAATTTAGCGCGAGCGAGATATTTATGCGAGCGAGATATTATTAGCAAAATTTATGCAATAAAAAAAAATACGAATTTATGCAGATATCTGATAGCAGTTTAAAAGGCAGGAGTTAACGAGGGGAAAGACAGAGTCTTGGATTTATCGCCGTAAGGCTGTGCGCACAAAGATTTCCTCTGTCTACTGAAAGTTCGCCTTCATAGGCAATTGCAATTTCTAGTTCTTGCTAGTGAAATTCGCATTATTGCATTTCACTAAGAGTTAGGCTTCCCTCGCCGTCCTACTTAACGTTACACTTAGGTATTTAAATTGTTAACACACCTTATTTCATATTATTTTAGTTCAGCCCAAGTAGTGGCTTACTCTCAAGTTGGAGAGTTGTAATTATTTGAATTAAAATGTCCTTTAAACACTCCTTCTGACTTGTAGTTCTTCAAGACTAAAGAACGTAGCCTAGATTTGCTCACTGTCCTCTACATAGGATTTCACAGCGTATGTTTAGCAAGAAGATCAAGAGATTACAGTTGAAACCTTATAGAGTCAAACGTGATGTAGACCATTACTTGTTCTTCTGCCCTGACCTACACATTCGAGAACCAACCCATCTAGATCTTAACTTCAAAAGACTGGAGATATTTCAACGCCAGCTATATCCACAAATCTAGAAAATACACTGAAAGCTCCGTGCTCTAGGACTGGACCTATACGGAAAAGCGGAAAGAGCAGTGACCAGATAGTTCCGGAATATCAGAAGGTTGTATTAGCTGCAGGAGCATTGAGGGGCCAAGCGTCGAACTGGTATAAGTGCATCGGAAAAGGTCTGCTGGGAGAACCAGGAACGCCGACTTACACTTACGAAAATTTCAAACTAGAAATTTTGAGAGCGTTTCCTGTTGTTAAAGACCGTGCTAAACTCGAAGCTGAATTGTTTAGCAAGTACCAACAGCGGGTGGATCAATTATCGGAATTTATTTTGAGCAAAATACAATTATTGTATGGTATTATTTAAATTATTGTATCGTACGAGGCCAGACCCGGAGATTATCCAGATAATCCTGCCCAGATTGTTACCATCTATACAAGATTTCATGGAGCTAAGAAATCCCGTCTCGCTGGACAAGCTGTTTGAACTCGCCGTGCAATTGAGAGCCGGCGAGCGGCCGAAAATCAACGAAGGGGACCGTATTAGCAGCGGCCGCAGGGGAACCAGAATGCCGAAGGAAGAAACAGACGATGGCCGAGAACTACTGGTACCAGTCAAAATGCGAGCAGTCAACCGCGCCAAGTACAGCGCCAACAAAATAATCCCAACTACGGAAGAAAATCATTCACCCCAGACAGAAGCCGGCAACAAAAGAAAACACTCGCAAAGCATTTAAACTCCTAAGGAATATTGCAGGGAAGGGGTGCAATGTTCCGAGGAGAAGAAAAATCCCTCTGAAGTACATCTCAATACGGTCATGGTGAGAAATATTGAATTAACGAAACTACAGTTATTAATTAACAATGTACCCGCTACAGCTCTTTTAGATACCGGCTCTCAAGGAAGTTGTTTAGCGGAAGATTTTTTTAAGAAGCACTTTCGTAGATATCGTCTGCATAGCGTGGAAGGAATGAAGGTGGTAGCAGCCCAAGGAAAAACGTGTCAATGCATGGGAAAAATCGAGCTGTAAATCAAAATCGGCGAAGAACAAAAAAAGAAGAACTGCCAAGCATCAGTTATTTTAGGAACCGATTTCTTTTCAGCTGTGGATGCGAAAATCGATTTTGAAAACTTCACCTTGCAAGTAACCATGGACCCAGTGAAAAAGAAATCAACACCTTCCCCTGAAGTGGATTTAAGCCATCTAACGCCCGAAGAAAAGGACAAGTTTCGGGAATTGGTAAGTCATTTTACTGATTTATTTGATGATGTTCCTGGGTTCACACAGATCGTAGCACAGGAAATTAAACTAACAACCGACGAACCGATAAGGCAGCGTCCTTACAAGTATGATAAGGTGAAAGAACAAATAATAAAATACCATACTGATGAAATGTTAAGAAATAAAATAACAACTCCTATTTCGAGTGCACATGCGAGTCCTGTAGTATTGTGCAAAAAAATAACGATTTGCCGTTAACTGATCCATTAAGGTACAGGTTCGCTATTGACTACAGAAGGGAGTTGGGTCAAAAGTTAGCGACAGTTTTAAAGGTATTTGCAGAAAATAACTCGACGGGCTAAGGGTTAAATCAACAAAATACACGCTAGATTTGGCATCAGGATATTTTCAGATAAGCATAAAGCCGGAAGATGTTCACAAAACAGCATTCATAATAAATACGGTACATATGGTTTTTTGCGTATGCCTTTTGGATTCTCAGGAGCCCCGGCCACGTTTCAGAGGTGCATGGTGGTAATAGGAAAAAGTACATTTATTTATCTTGACGATATAATTGTTACTTCAGAGTCGCTGGAAGAACATATTAAAGACCTTCGAGAAGTCTTTACTCTTTTGAAAGATGCAGGACTTAAAGTGAACATTAAGAAATGTAAATTCGCGGCAAAAGAACTCAAATATTTAGGGTACAAAATTTCTCAAAGGGGGATTGAAACAGATAAGTCTAAAGTTATAGCAGTAAAAAATTACCCAATTCCGAATACAGCCAAAAAGTTAGTGACTTTCTTGGGTAAGTGCTCATATTATAGAATTTTTATTAAAAATTTTGCAGAAATTGCTGAACCATTATTAAAGTTGAGAAGGAAAAGAGTTCGTTTTGCGTGGTCTTCAGAAGCAAACGCCGCGTTTGAGAAGTTAAAAGAATCTTTAATTAATGCACCAGTTCTAAAGTTCCCGGAGAAAGACAAGTGTCTAGAAATTTATGCAGACGCATCAAATTATGCAATCGGAGCGGTATTAACACAGAATAGAAAAGCGATTGCCTTTTTTATTTTAGTCGTCATTGAATGATACGCAAAGAAATTATTCGGCAACGGAGCGTGAAACTTTAGCAGTTCTCTCAGCTGTTCAAAAATTTTGTGTATATTTTGGGAGTTCTCCCGTAACAGTATATTCAGATCACGCTGCAGTTACCAGATTATTTTCAGGAAAGAATCTTTCGCCACGCTTAATTCAGTGGATCTTAAAGTTACAGGAATTTAATCTCATTATCAAACATACACCGGGGAAAGAGAATGTAGTGGCAGACGCCTTATCCAGAATAAAATTAGACGAGAACGGCGAGAAAATAAAAATAGCGATGCTTCAGGCAAAGGTCATTGACTCTCGAGAGACTGTAATAGAAGAAATTGCTAGGGATCCCGAATTCGGAAATATTTATAATTATTTAAAAGACCCAGATAACTTCCAGCATATAGACATTAATGCAATACGAAGCAGAGCACAGAACTATGAAATCATTGATGGTCTCTTATTTTATACTAAAGTTACGAATCAAAATAGTGAATACAGACCAGTCATCCCGGCCAAATTAATTTTAAGTATCTTGCAAGAGCTCCACGATTCGCCTGTCTCGGGCCATTTTGGAATTAGAAAAACAATACAACGCGTACGCGAGGCGGTATGTTTTCCGCAATTACATAAGATAGTTAAAAATTACTGCCAGACTTGTCACACGTGTCAGATAAATAATGACGTAAATTTCCGCCCGGCCGGGTTATTAACTAGTATTAAGTCTAGGTTCCCCAATGAAATAATTGGTATTGATCTCTTAGGCCCCTACCCACGTAGTCATGTAAATAAGGCACGATTTTTATTAGTCATTGTGGATAATTTTAGTAAATGGGTTGAGTTGATACCACTTAAGCGGGCTTCAGCAAAAGTCAGTGCAGATTCGTTTTTGAACAAATATATTTTAAGCTATGGATGTCCAGCGAGGGTGATTAGCGAAATTTTAGTAAATGGGTTGAGTTGATACCACTTAAGCGGGCTTCAGCAAAAGTCAGTGCAGATTCGTTTTTGAACAAATATATTTTAAGCTATGGATGTCCAGCGAGGGTGATTAGCGATAATGGTCCCCAGTTTGTAAGCAGTACATTTAAAATGATGTGTGACAAGTTGGGCATTAAGCATATGAAAATGGTACCCTACCGCCCACAATCAAATATAGCAGAACGGGTAAATAAGAATATTATAAAATTGATTCGAAATTATGTGCAAAAGCATCATTCTAACTGGGATGACTGCGATGAAGAATTTGCATTTGCCCTCAGAACGGCTAAGCACGAGACCACGAAGAAATCCCCCGCCGAATTGTTTTTTGGCAGGAAGATAATGACCCCCTTAGACAAATTATTTTATGTGAAAGATAGAGCGCCGGAATTTCAAATTGGTGAAATAGAAAAAATGTTAAAAGAAGCAGAAAAGTGCTCCCGGGAAGCGCAAAAGAAACATAAGCAATATTATGATCAGAAAAGGCGTATCGTAAAATATAAAGTGGGGGAGGAGGTGTTAAAACAATCGCACGCACTTTCATGCGCAGCAAAAGATTCGGTCGCAAAATTTTGCCCAAGATGGCATGGGCCTTTTGAGATCACTCGAATAATTGAATGCCGTGCATATTTAAAGAATGAGAAGGGCGAAGAGACTGTGGCAAATTTCGACCAAATCAAACATTATTATCGAAGAGTTAATAATAATATCTTGAAAGACTTTTTACAGGGTCCAGCCTCACAGAATTTTTCTAAGATTCAAGAGCCCCAACCAGGTCCCTCAACAACAAAAGAACCCAGTTTGAAAAGGAGGTTACCAGAAGAGAGGAAGCCGCAGCCGAAGAAAAGACCACCCCAGAAACAAAAACGAAAAAACGCTAAGCAACAGTCTCAGCGACCAAAGCGTCTAAGGAAGGAACGTCCAAATGAAAACACTATGAAAGCTCCACCACTACGGAGGGAACAGAACGGCGAGAAGCGAGCCGCCGAAGGTGCCAACCCACAACGAAGGAGCCTACGAGTGCAGGAGAAGGAACGAGCCAGTCTGGAGAGGGAGCAAAGACTTCAGCACAAACGGAAAGCGCCACCCACCATTCGTCCCAACAAGGTGTTTCTGGAGGAAAGAAGATCGACAAAACGAAAGGCGGCCCCAGAGTTTCAATCTAGGAGTAACAAGCAAAGAATAGCCCAAGCTACAGTATATCCAACCTTTCAGGAATGGACAAAAAAACGCCTAACAGACTGGCAGAAAGATAAGTAGATTCTTTATTTTCTTTTTAAATTCACACAGTTATGTTTCTGATTTAAGTGCAAGTTGCAGATTTAAAAGGGAAGTTACCCGAGTCAAAGGCCGGTTATCGGGTTGCCGAAAGCGTAAAGGACACGCTTGAAGGAACAAGTTAAACATGCAGCGGAAGAAATTCGAGTTTTCAGTTGAGAAACTGTGAGACTATTCGTGAAATGTTCTTTGTAATCCAGAACATGGGATTCATCGATTTTAGTCAAAAGACTCTCTGTAAATAGGAAATTGAATTGTGTTAATTAAAAGCAACTAGTACGTAAGTTGTATAGCAAAACTGTTGTATTGTATTTCTATGTATAAATAATGAATGTATTTAATGTAAAACTGTTTTCTATGTAATGCATGATTTTATGTAAGCCTTAAGCACTGGTTTTGTGAATATCGAATATTTTGGAAAAGCGTAAAGGATACGCAAGTTAAAATTAAAATGTAATGTAAAAGCGTAAAGCGCGCTAAATTAGAAATTGAATATATAATTGTTACTTAACGCAATGAGCATTTAAAGAAAATGTGAAATGAAGATTGAAAGAATGAATTATATGTATGAAATGCAATTGAAAATGTTTGAATGTTGTATGTAGTGTTCTCTGGTTTCACACAAAAGTTTAAAGTTCATTTTATGTTAGAACCTCAGGGCATTTCAGATTTGTTTTAGGGGAGGTCCGAGGTCTTGAAAGTCGAAGAATTAACCCCAATAGATTGAAGTCAGGTGCTAGTTGTGAACACTTGACAAAGTAAAACTGCGTGTTTTTCACAAACACCACATTTGGCCAGAGAACAAGGGGGAAGTTTTAAACGTGAATGAGTGTGAAATGAATGCTTTTGTGAAAAGCGCAAATAAAATTAAAAAAACGCGAATACCTAAAGCGCGAATAAAAGTCATTACGAAAATCATCAGAGGAAGGAAATGTTGTACTTTTCAGGTGAAATGTACTTATAATATGAAATTAAGATTTATTTCCTACCAGATTGGAAGGAACCAGACTAATGTCAGTCAAGCCAAATTCCTGATGGATCTTTTTGATGTGAAGAAGAAAAAGGATGTAAAGATTATTCTGTTGGAGCTTAATTTTTTAAGGAGTTGGTGTATAGGTTTTAAGTTCAATACCCAATCATAAGTCAATATTAGGATAAACAATTTTCAATAACATGAATGTATAATGTTTGTTACACACATGATAACACAATATCTCTGGTAGAAAAATAGGTTTTAAATAAACTGTAAATAGTGGTATAAGGGCTCCAACAGAATAATTAAAGTTTGCGTT
>KK119629.1:0-44817 GCA_000611955.2 Stegodyphus mimosarum
GAGATGAAAATAACAACTTTTGTTCTAATTAACCAAATTTCTCCGAATTTGGAAACTTATGCCGGTCTCTAGTTGTTAAGAACAATGGCACTGGAACTGTAGTCTTCAGGTGAATATTTCGGGCGTAATCACAGGCGAAACAAAACTCCTCTTGCTATTGTTCGCTCTTTGTAGGTAAGCTGCGCGCCCTTAAGCTTAAGTAGTGCTATCTGAAAGACATAGTCGAAGCTATCACAATTCTAAGTAGTTGGCCCCTAAATATTAATTAAATGGGTGAAGCCAAGCAAGGGCCTAAAGTATGGCCGAGCGTAGTTGCTAAGAGAGAATGTAGCCAGTCGGTGAAGCATCGACTTAAATAGTACTCTTACTCGTTTGCATTTACTGCGTTTCTGAAATTACATCCTGTCAGGAAATTGTAAGCTGAAATTAGAATAAATAGGAAAGAATCATAACTTAAAATAACTGTTAATAAACTTAGGATAAACCTTACGTAGTTATAGCGTGATATTTTAGATAGTGTGTGCATATTTATAAAACAAACGGGAATTTTATTTGGTGTTTATCGATAATCTGCTGAATAATGGTTTATAGTTGTTGCTTACCTAATTGCACAAATAATTACCCAACTACTGAAAACATGGACTTGTTTTCCTCTCCCAAATCGACAAGAAATGCTTTCGTATCTTCACCGACAGAATTTCAAAACATTCGAAGTTATTTAAGATCTTTTTTTTATAAAAATGACAATTTTTTATCCCTCATAACATTTAAATTGAAAACGATACTGCAATCGATGCTCTAATTCTTGTATTTTATAAAATTTGGTGACACTAAACAATATAAACTTAGCTTTCAAGAATAACACGCACAGTCGGCTTTTGATGTCACTGCGGTGAGGAACAATTATCGACCAGCTAAGACGAAGGTCAATTTTAATGTTGAAAATCCCTGCCCAAGAAAACAGATCTTGGAATTTTAGAGAGGCAGGCTGGGCAGGTTTTACCCAATATCTCGACAGCCTCTGCCACAGTACTGATTTTCCGGCAGACATACTTTAGAAACAGCTGGAGCGATTCAAGCATTTCTTACACACAGATACTAAGAGATTCATTCCAAGAGGGAATAGGAAATGAAAGTGGATTAATTAGTCGAAGGACCCAAGTATAAACTCTTTAATTAAAGAGAGAAACTTATTGAATGTCAGCTTAAAGCACACAAGACGGAAGAAAAGAGAAGATTACTCACAGAGACATAAAACAAAGTTATAGAATAAATAATTGTCAACAAACAACAAGAGTGGTCCAAGCTTTGTAAGACCCTAGATCCGAGGAAAGACGTTAAGTATTGGAAAATAGCTAAATCGCTGAAGAACCCCTTCACTTCACTGGGAAAAACTGGGGATCATTTCCCGGTTAGCTTAGAACAACATATACCTAACTAACAAAACCGATCATGGAGTATGCTTCTCCCATTTGGGCTCATGCTTCCAGGACAGTCATAAGAAAATAAGAGAGAGTCCAGGCAAAGGCCGTAAAATCAATACTAGTGCAGGGTCTTCTACCAATAGTTTAAAACTAGTTCAGGAATTTGGGCTCGAAAGCTTCGTAAAAAGAAGACAGTATAATATAAAATTTACAAACACGGGAAAAAATCTGTGTACTAGAACACATCGCTACAGGTCATCTCCTACACAACTTGACAAAGACATGAGGGCAGTTCTCGGCCTTGATCTCAATAAATTTTCCATCTTCCAAGAGCGAACATTTTCTTCCAGGCTTCTTAAGAACTATAAAATAGCACTCAACCTACAAGAGCCATGGAAAAAAACGTAATTAATCGACATCATTAAAGCGAAAGGGATCAGGACCGTTGAACAGTATCCCAAAGAGGACTTTGTATACGCTTATGCAGATGGTTCATCTGATGAGACAATCACTAATGGAGATTCTGGAGTATTTCTGACTAACCCAGGCATACTTCTTATCAACACAAAATTGGCACAGGAACCATAGTTTCTAACTTCACTTGCAAGCTTCTGGCAGTAGCAGAGGCACTTGATATCTATAGATCCCTTCCCGTTTCTGAGCAAGTAAAAGGGCTCGTTGTCTTCTGTGTCTCAAAGGCAATTCTACACGCAATTTTGAATGGAAGCTCACTGATCACCAACGGATCCACTTTCCCCTAAACGAGATTCAAAAGTTAGATAACATGTGCATTCTCCAATGGTTACCAGCGCATGTCAGAATCAGAGGTAACGAGAACGTAGATAAACTGGCAAAAAGAGGCTCGAAATCTCAACAATAAAAATAATGTAAATTCACCCTGTCGCACGAAAATGCCGTGGCCAAATACAGATTGAAGGAACATTCAATTCCAATAAAGCACTTGCTCCATAAGTAGAGACCAACTTATAACTAAAACCACGGTTAGGCTTAGAAATGGCCATCAGGGAGTATTGAAAATTGACCGAGAGGGTAGGAAAACTTACAGAAACTGCGATAACTGCCCGGACACAGGATTGGCAACTGCACACATTCTTGTTGTCTAGTCATCCTTGTGAATTGTTAAAAACTGGGTGTCTTGTTTAAGAGACCGAACCTCTACGAAAAGAACATTTTGCAGATTGCCTGGGTTGTCCTCTTGGCCCATGACACTATTTGAATAGACTCCATCATAGACACGACAAGAGCAATGTTTTTATAAAGTTTCGATTTTGATTTACTCAAGTTGACATTTTGTTTGAATAACCTAATAAGATGGCATAATTAGAAAAATATATAAAAATTCAACAGCTATTAGATCTGTAACTACGAAACACATCAGTAAAACTGATAAGTTACTGAAAGATGAAGCAATTGATATTCGTAAAGAGATCAGCCACTAGAAAAGGAGAATAGCTTAAAATCATTAGGTTAAAAATTATTTAAGTTTACTTATATAAATGATATAGAAAATGAGATTGTAGCAATCGAAGAATACTCCGAAATATTAGTTATACAACGGCAAAATATCACGTTTTATTACAGAAACCGAAAGAAAACAAAACAAAAGGTTTGCTGAATTGAACACGGAAACTTTAGTTTCGCAAATAATTCTAATATGCTTAAATTACCGAAACTTTTAATATCAAAATTTTATGGTGAATGCAGCAATTTTTTGGAATTTTGTAGCCAGTTTGAAAATGCTATTCATAACCATGGTAATTTAAATAAAATCGGGAAATTTACTTACTTGAAACCTTGTTGGGTGGACCTGCATCAAATTCTATTAAGGATTTTACCGTAACTGATGAAAATTATGACCATTGTATTAAATTGTTGACCAAAAGGATTGGGAGAAGGGACGTTATTATAAATAGCCATATTATAAGGTATTTCTCCCGCCTTCTTAGCATGCCTTCGTGGTTTAGCGGTCAACAAGCTTGGCGCGTATTTCGAGAGGTCTGCGGTTCGAGTTCCGGAGACAGCATAGCTCAATTTTCATGTCTTCTGCCTCGAAATAAACCTTATGTCTCTACAGTGGCGAACGAACTAAAAAAGGTGGTGGATGATGCTTCTCCACCACCGGGATTTGGGGATTGGGTCCCCTAATCCCCAGTAGCCCTTTAAAAGGGGATATATATAAAGTATTTCTCCCGCCTTCTTAGCATGCCTTTATGGTGTAGTGGTCAGCACACTCGGCGCGTATTCGAGAGGTCCGTGGTTCGGGTCCCGGCGAGAGCATTGCTCATTTTTCATGTCTCCTGCTTTAAAAAAAAATATCTAATGTGTCTACAATATGACTAAGTTACTGGATTTAGAATCTGTAAAAAATTCTACCGATGTTAAAGCATTAAGGAATCTGTACGACGATTCTGAAACAAATATTACGTCACTCCAAAGTTTAAAAATAAAATCTGAAACTTATGGACAATTATGGCCAATTCTTTGAAATTAATTCCCGAAGATATGAATTTAGATTTCAATCAAAAACGATAGCAAAAAAGGAATTTAATGTTCAAGAACTATTAACGTTCATCATGGATGAAGTTAAATGCCGCGAGATTGCATCAATATTGCATAACTCTACGAAGACCAAAACTGCGAATTCCTCTAATTCGAAACAAATAAAAAGAAGTCAAATAATTATACCCCAACAACTCCAGCATTTACAACTAATTTAAAATATAGTTGTTTATTGTGTATTCTTAATCACGATCCTTATCAATGTACATCTGTACGTGAGAAAAGAAAATGAAAAAGAAGGTCATAGTTTTAATTGTTTTTGACGTTCCCACCATGTAAAAATGTAAATCATCATACAATCAGTTTGTTTGTCGAAAACAAAAGTAACTGAAACCTTTTTTACTAATTCAAATTCTGGTTCTGAGAATCAGTCTTCAACAGAAAATATTATGTCACATTTGATTACCGGAAACCAAACAATAAAAAAGGTTTTATAACAAACTTGTGAAGCAAAAAAAATTCCTCTTCTAAATCCATAAATGCAATTGTATTATTAGATAGTGCTAACTAAGTCTTTTATACGAGGGGGAGTCAAATGAAAACCATAATTATTTTTTTAAATATTATTTATTGGTCACACAGGGTACAGAAGTAAATCACTTTTCAACATAGTCCCGTCCTCGTTCAATGCAAGTCCACCAGCGCATCGGAAAAGCCTGAATACCTGCAGAAAAAAGTCTTTTGGGCGACGGCGCAACCACTCGTGCACCGCGTTGCGTACCTCTTCATCGGAGTGGAACTTCCTGCCGTCCATTGCTTCTTTGAGCGGACCAAACCGATGGAAATCGCTCGGTGCGAGGTCTGGCAAGTAAGGGGGATGTGGGAGGTATTCAAATTTCAGGTCTGTGATGGCCGCAACCGTTGCACGCGCCGTATGGAGCCGTGCATTGTCGTGTTGCAGCAGAACACCGGCTGACAGCAATCCACGTCGTTTCGTTTTGATGGCAGGCCGGAGATGATTTTTTAAGAGGTCCGAGTACGTAGCAGTCGTCAAAGAGGTTCCTCGTGGCGTGTAGTGTTTCAAGATGATGCCCTTTTCGTCCCAAAAGAGGGTCAGCATAACCTTCCCTGCAGACGGCTGTGTCCGAAACTATTTGGGTTTCGGTGATGAGGAGTGGCGCCACTCCTTGCTCGCTCGCTTTGTTTCAGGCTGATGGTAATGCACCCATGTTTCGTCACCAGTGACGATTCGTGACAGGAAGGCATTACCGTCACGTTCAGCACGCCACAAAAGGTCTTCGCACGCATCAACACGTCGCTGTTCCAGTTCAGGAGTCAGTTGTCGGGGCACCCATCTTGCAGACACCTTATGAAACTGGAGAACATCACGCACAATATGATGTGCCGATCCATGACTCATGTGTACACATGCTGCAATTTCGTCTATTGTCACACGGCGGTTTTCCAAAACGATGGCTTCAACGGCTGAAATGGCCTCTGGAGTCACTACGCGCCGAGCCTGGCCGGGGCGTGGAGCATCGGCCACGGAGCACCATTTGCAAATTTCCGGCACCATTCTTAGATTTGTGGCTGTGACAAACACGCATCTCCATACTGAACCTTCATTCGCCTAAAAATGTCAATCGGTTTCACACCTTCACTTCACAAAAACCGAATCAGAGAACGCTGTTCCTCGCTGGTGCATGTGGCTAGTGGGGCTACCATTTTGGAACTGCTGTTGCGCCGGTGTTTGTGCATCTGCCGGCTGCTGCCACCTAGATGACATCCGGCATACTATCGCAAACAGGCATGCCAACTTACAGCTCACTGGCGCCATATGCGCATTTTTATTTCTACTTTTATGGTTTTCATTTGACTCCCCCTCGTATATAAAGAGGTTAATCTAGCGACTGTTAGAGAAACTGACGGTTCTGGAAAACCAACCGAAACAATTTACGCGATTACTAGGGTAGAGCTCGTAAATGCTGATGATTCGAAAAAAAAATGCATCAACCTTGAAATCTTACGATAATATTACGAATGCATGTGTTATTGTTTAGAACAACACAGTAAACAAATTACGTTTGAAAACTGAGTGTTTAAAACACATGTCTTTCACTAGCTTGGGATCAAGAGTTGACATTCTAATTGGAGCAGATGCCTTTTGGAGTGAAAACACGGGAAATAAAAAACAAATTCCAAAAGTTCTGTTCTGTATTGACACTATATTTGTGAACAACTCTCAGCGGAAATGCAAGTAATGAAACACAATTTAATTCCGTTAATACTCAATATTTTTGTCTCAGTGAAAGCGTATTGTTCCTTTATGAATCAGTAACTGTTGATGAAAATTTAGGTGATTTATTGCGTAAGTTCTGGAAGCTTGAGGACATTAAACCTATAAATTATCTCACACCGGAAGAAAATAAGTGCGAGGCGCACTTTTATGAAACTTACATAGGCTTCAGACGGAAGATTTTGCGTTACCAATAAAAAATGACGATAAAGATTTGGACTTTTCAAAAATTATGACTATAAAAAGATTTCACAGCATTGAACAAAGATTAGAGAGGAACGCAAACTATCGAGAAATGTACGAGTTCATGGAGACATATTTAAAATTAAATCATATGGAAATTATGCTACCTCGGGAGAAAAAAAGAAATATTAAATAAAACAAGTTATCCACCACATCACTTTGCGATGGAAATTGGTACTACAACAACTGTCCTTGGAGTTGTTTTTGATAATTCTGAGTGAAAATCATCAGGTATATCACTCAACGATAAACTTACTGTTGACCCCAAATTGCAAGATGATATTTTTGACATTTTTATTCGATTCCGTGGTTACAAATCATTTATGCAGATAGCGGGAAAATGTACCGAGTAGTGCTAGTATTTGATCCTGACACTGAATTTACGAAGAATTGTATGGAGAAAGTCTCCTAACGATAAATTGGAAGAATATCATTTAAAAATGTAACTATGGTACATCCTCTGCTCCATATTTAGCCGTAAAAGCTCAACAACTTACTCACGAAGATACAAAATTTCCGTTAGTTAAGATATCCTTTCGCGAAATTTTTACGTTGATGATATATCCAATGCGCCTAGTTCCGTCACTTTCGGATTATAATTGCAGAAAGATTTTACTTCTTAATTCTGGAGGATTCCGGCTCAGGAAATGGTCATCAAACGATACCTGACGGTTACATCGAAATCAAAAACTCACTTACTACTGATACTGATAATTCAGTGAAGGTTTAGTAATGCACTAGTACGCAGCATCTGATTATTTCTTTTTAAAATCCCCCTTACCACAGAAACTGGAAACATAATTAAACAAATAATGATTTCAGAAGGTTCAAAACTGTATAACCCTCTTGCTGTCGTGGGAGCAGTTATTGTTTTAGCCAAATTAATCATCCAGAAACATTGGATAGCTAGACTTAGTAGGGAGGACAAACTATCTCCTGCTTTAGAAGTGCATTTTTTTTATCTTGAAGGGTTGAAACTACCACGCTATGCAATAACTGATAGTTTTGCCTTCATTCAGCTCCATGGATTTTCAGACGCATCTGAAAGGGCTTATGGAACTGCTGTATATTTACAATGTCAAAATGAAGATGGAGAAACAAATGTTCAGCTTTTGACATAAAAAATTCGAGTATCTTCATTAAAACAAATGTCATTACCTAGCTTAGAATTACATGGAGCTCTTCTGTTGGCCAAATTACTAAACAAGGTTCAGAAATCTCTAGACGTCAATGTCAGATCAGTATACACTTGGACAGATTCATCAATAGTTCTACCCTGAATTGAAGGCTTGCCGAGAAAAATGGAAGACCCTTTGTGGCCAATCGAATCTCATAAATTTAAGGTGTTACTCTTACTCATTGCTGGAATTAAGTTCCTTCAGCTCATTATCCAGCTGATGTGGTTTCTAGAGGTTCCTTACTTTCAGAATTATTGCAAACAACCTTTCCGTTCAACGGTCCAACTTGGCTGAGAACGTCCGAAGAACATTGACCAAAAATTAAAGATCGGGACATCGCTAACGAGAACGTAAATGAAGAAAGAAGACCGAAATGTGAGGTATCAGTTTATTGCGCCAGTACAGATCATGCCGAAACTCATCTTTTGGATTTCACCAAGTCTAGTCCTATGAATAAAATTTATCGTATTACAGAATGGACAAAAAGATTTATTGGTAATGTCAGACAGGCTGAAAAAAGGAGACAGACATTAGTCAGCTTTAAATACTGATGATATTGATGAAGCTCAGAACTTAAAAAGGCTTCAAGCCGAGTTCTTTAGTGAAGGAGTCAGACTCTTGAAAAGAAACTGATTGCTAAGGAATCAAAAGTTAGAGATTTCAATCTGTTTGTTGATGATAAAGGCATTCGCCACGTAGGAGGGAGCACATCTAAGCTTTGATACAAAGTATCCGATCATTTTACTCAAAAAACGCAAGTTCACTGAACTGATTGTGAGAAATGACCAAGAGAAATTATTTCATTTTGGAACTGCTGACACTCAAACTCGAAGCAAATTTTGGATCATTAAAGGCAGACAGTTCATCAAGTCTGTCCTTTATAGGTATGTGATTTGTAAACGCTTCAAAACACGTCCTGAAGCTCAACTTAAAAGCTCCTCTTCCAGATTTTGGAATTGAACAGTCCCAGCCATTTGCTGTAGTTGGTCTGGAATTTGCAGGACCACTGTATATAAAACACAATGAAATTAAGCACTATATCTTACTGTGCATTTCCGATGTCATAAGAACGCTGCATTTCGAACTTCTCAGCAATCTATGACTGAATCTAACTGAAACGTTTCTTTTGGTTCTCGGATTTGCCGCATGAAAAGGTTTATGCTCAGCAATTTTCACAGATAATACAAAGATGAAAGGAGCTGAAATCGAGCTCAGAAACATATGACGAATAATCAACCACCCACATGTGAAGAATTTTTACGCCTTGCATGGAATCAAATGGAGATACATTGTTGAAAACGCAGCATGGTGGCGCGGGTTTTACGAATGACTTAAGCTCCGTTAAAATTATTTTAAGAAAGGCTTTAGGCAAAACTTCCCTCACTCTCGAAGAATTAGAAACATTGCTCGTGGAAACCAAAGCTATTCTGAATTCGAGACCCATCACTTTTGTGCATGCGGATCCTAAGGAACCTTAACCATTGGTCACTAGGTCACTTCATCTCTGGAAATAGACCTGTGAACTTAAATTAAATTATCAGGAGAAATCCCTAAATGTACCAGGGAGACATTAGTGGAAAACTTCAACAATGGAGAGACTCTTTCAAATCATTTTTGGAAAAGGTGTGAAAACGAATATTTGTTAAATTTGAAATCATTAATCGAATATCATTAATTCCCTGAACAAATCTGACAAATTCAAAAGAGGTGCTATTATGATTATATAAGATGACAAACTACTACGAAACTTTTAGACATTTGGTAGAATTATCGAAACATTTCCTGGTACAGATGATCTAGTAAGATCTTCCTCTGTAAAAAGTGAGCAGTCAATAGTTGAGAGACCAGTATAAATTTTATACAACCTAGAGGTCCAAAACTGACCGACTATTTGTTATTTGATTTTCACTTTGTATTTCAAATTATGTTAATTTTCTTTTTTTCTTTTCAAATAACTTATTTGAGAAGTTTTCAGTGTACATGGAAACTTAACTTTTTGGCATATAAGTATGATTAATTGAGTATTAATTTGTTAGTAACTTTTACATATAAGGGTCAGTCAAATGAAAACGAGATAGACTATATAACGGCGCGGACAATATAATGGCGCGGAATTCGGCAATGCAGTTAGATTTGTGTATAGAAGTGCCCTCTACTGGGAATTAGGAAGAAACAGCACAAATGCTCACAGCTCTATCATTTGTCTGTTAGACATGCTTGAAGTGAGGTCAGCGAGTAGTGTGAGCGCATGCCATCACTAGAGGCCGAGAAAGGAGAACAGCATGCTGTGGTGCGTTTTTGACTGCAGAAGGAATGTCAGGAAGTAAAATTCATGCCCGAATGTCTGATGTGTAGTGGCAAATACAGTATGTCATGTGCATGTACGTTTGAATGGAATAAACGATATTGACAAGGTCGGGTGTCATTGAAAGACAACAGTTGGCCAGAAAAAGCTCATTGTGTCATTCCTTCTGTCTTTGCTGTGATGGATGCTGCCGTCAGAGAAGACGGAGGGTGGACAGTGGAAGAGATTCGGCTCATGTTGGACATTAGTCATGGTACCGTTCACGCAATCTTGACAGAGCATCTCAAGTTCCGGATAATCTGCACGCAATGGGTTTCCCACAGCGTGACGGAGGAGCAGAAGTTGAACAGAATGTCGACATCCCTGCAGCACATGACATGGTATTACGAGAACAATATCATTTCCTGCCCCATATTGTCTTGGGAGATGAAACATGGTGTCCTCATTCTGAGCCAGAGAAAAAGTGTCAGAGTGAACAATGGAAGCCCATGGGTTCATCCCAACCGAAAATATCCAAAGCTCTGCAAGTCAGCTCCGAGAAAGTCATGCTGATATTTCTCTTTGATTGCAAGGGCTCGCTGCTCATTGACCTTCTGAAATACGTCACCACAATTAACGCACAACGGTATATGGAAACTGAAAAAATTGAAGTGCGTCACCAAGTCCAAGCGCCCAGAAATGTTGACGAACGGCATCATTATGTTGCAAGATAATGCCCTCCCACATGTTACCATGGTTGCTAAGGCTATGCTGCAGAAGTTTCACTGAGAAGCATTCACACAGCCTCCATACAGACCAGGTATGTTACCTGGAGATTTCCATTTTTGGAGCCCTGAAGAAAGACATTCGTGGCTGTCCATTTGCTTCGGACGAAACGGTGCATGCCTGGCTACAATCATGGTTCCGTTGTAATCATAGTGGCTGCAATCATGGTTCTGTAGTAATCTGGCTACAATCACTGTAATCATGGTTCCGTAGCACATCTGAAAACATTTTTCTATGATGACATTGACCATCTTATCTCACAGTGGGACAAATGTATTAACAGTTATGGAGATTACTTTTGAAATAGTAAACAGTTTACTTATTTTCTTCCCACCTGTCTTGTTTTCATTTGACTGCCCCTTATATTTTACGTTAGTGCTTGTTAAGTAATCTTTAGTTTTAATGTAATATTATGTTTTCTTTGTCGTTTTAGATTTTAACATTGAATAATTTCATGCGTTTTAATGATTATATAACACAAGTATTAATAATCCGACTGCTATTAAATCAAATAACATATTGATGTAACTTAAATTATCATTGAAGTAAGTAATTATTACAATTTTGTTGTAATATTTAAAATTACACAAAATAATGTTTTTCTTAGTATTTAGACACTCTGATGAGCAACAAAGCATTCGTCAGGTGTGGGAACATGTTGAATATTTGAGATTTATTAGTGCCGCTCGAAGGGAGCCAAATCTTATGATAATCCTTGTTTGCTCAGAATGCTTCTTGACGGCAGCGAGGCAAGTTGCCGATAGAATTTGAATGTTGACAAGCATTTTACTTTTGGTACATAAAATTGCTTATGTATATATTTTCAGAATTTAACTTAAAGACTGTATATAATTTTATATAAGTTAGTTGTTAATGTTGCGTGGGTACGGATTCATAACGGAATGAATGCACATAGAACCGATAGTAGCTTGATAAAAGTTTTTTCCCAAAAGAAATACTTTACAGTTCTGGAACTTTCCACAAAAGTACTCGTATAGCTCTCTTCTTTTACAACTCTTCTTTGTATGACAGAACATTATCACTTCAAACTACGAACAACTTTAAACGCAACGCAATGCAAAGCACATCTAAATAGCTCAAACAGAGATCTCTCAATACTCCGAAGTCAGCTCTGAATTAAAAACTCAGGAACGATGCTCTCTCCGTCTTATATAGTTCACCTTCGGCAGGTGAGAATCCTCTAGTACATTAGATTTCTCGAAATTACTCGAAGGCATATACGGTTAAAGTTTACACCTAAGGGCCGGATATGGTTATAGTAACATGTGGGGATCAATAACAATTATTCAATTAGTGTATGATTTATAATAATACAGGAAACGGACAGACTTCTGGCCAAATTTGGCGACAAAAATTAGTCCCCAAAACCCTCGCCAGCTTGGGGACATCTTACCAATTTAGGGAGATACTCATTTAAATCAATGTTAAATGTCTTGCTCCTGAAGTCTTATTTTTTCAGCACGGCTTCACTTTCCTTAAAGCCATTCATGTTACATTATACAAAATTTGTAACATTACGTTATGAGATTGTCGTCACTGCAATCTACATTTGTCGTTTTTGATCCCCCCGGGGGGTCGACGTAGAGAACTCTGCGAAGCTACTGGCTAGGATTTGTACCTAGGCAGTCTCGGCCACGGGGGTATACAAATTATGAACCTGGTGGTTCTGGGGACTCCGGAAAGGTCACTTATTGGCCGGCCCGGGGTTCTGGCATGTCTTAGAGCTGGGTGGTTCTAGTAGCCCGGGGTTCGCCCTGGGTATGCTGGGTAATGTCCCCCAGCGACGGGCTCGCCCGTGCGACTGGTGGGTAGCAAATTGACGACCAGTGACGCCCCAAATTGGGTGCGTTGCGCCGACCCCTCAAGGTTTCGGGAAAGAGGTTGAACCTCGGCCTCGGTTCTGCGGGGGGAAGGACCTGTAGTGCAATTAAGTTTGCGGAGCAGGGAATGCCTATATATTTGTTTATTTGTCGTTTTAGATTTACTCTACATGGATATGACTTCGAAAGCAATACGCTAAACGTTATCTAAAATTCTACACTGGGTTCCAAAATAAAAGTACACGAGGGTAAAATAAAAAATCTCGATGTGTACACAACATGACTTCCTTGTACGGAATATTAAATTATACGCATTTTATATTTCATTTAAACTTATTGGATTGAATTAAATCTACTTCATCGATAGCGCATAAACCACAATCGAAGAAATGCACTCTAAAATTCACCATAATTGTTTACCACAGCGACACTCTGGCGCTAGCTTCACTTAACAGCGTTACAGCTCATTCATTTTATAACTCATCAGAATGCACAAAAATTATGTTATTTCAGCTAGAGAATTACATAATCGTTGCCACATGTTTCACTCAAATACTATAATAC
This sequence comes from Stegodyphus mimosarum, assembly GCA_000611955.2. Classification (NCBI taxonomy): domain Eukaryota; kingdom Metazoa; phylum Arthropoda; class Arachnida; order Araneae; family Eresidae; genus Stegodyphus; species Stegodyphus mimosarum. Next base: position 13,137 of record KK119629.1, read on the forward strand.
ATTTAAAATGATGTGTAAAGGAAAGCAAACAAACAAAAAAAGAAAGAAACAGTTTTTCCCATACGATTCAGTATTTCTCATTCAATTAATTCAGGTCTCATTTCGCGACAAGGCAAAAATACATAAAAACTCAAAATATCGATATTAAAAATTACGAAGTAAATTTTAAACACTAATTTCCTTGAATAAATTCCAAAATGGTCTAGGCATGATTTAATTCGCAATAGTAAAAGAAAGACTTAACTTTGCTTTGCGAAGCTTATTTTATCTAGATTGGCAGCAAATCCAATACTCTCCTAAATTTCAAATGTAAACAAATCTGTCCCCCATGAGAAATATTATTAGGCTTCGCCGCACTTAAACAACTTTTAAAATTGTTGATAATTTTACCATTCTTGCATGAAGATTTACTAAAGGCACAAAAACCTTAACCGGAAGATAAGAACAACATAATTCAATCATTTTTAAAACAATAAATGCACAATTTACGTATAAAAATAAAAAAACTTAGCTCACTGAGCCGAGTAACAGAGTGGATATATATATATATATATATATATATATATATGTAAGAAAAATAAAGAATATGTCTAAGATTAAATTAACAACGTAAATTTCCCTTCTGAATTCTAAAAATAATAACCTCTCTACGCACTGCGTCATTTCTAGATTAATCCATGTCCACTTACATAATTCTGATGATGTAAATGGAACTAAAAGTCAAGTAACCAATAATAATTTTACAGAAGTATTAACATCCAATCAAAATGCATTGTAAACCAAAACTAACTCACTCTGAATTGGGATTTCACCTTGAACGTAACACACTTGCTCTTTACGCTTCGGTCTAGTTGGACAGCTGTCTGCTACTTTCTTCTTTCTTACTGAAAATTAATCTAAAATGTGAGCTATTTTGGAATAGGCACATTTCATGTGCCAAGTTGATTGTGGCCACAACAAGCGGAAATTAAAAATGAAGAATGAATCTGACTTCGCCTCCAATTTCCTATCCCTTATGGATCAACACTTCTACGACGTTTAAATTCCTCCGCTGCTAATTCCAATGGATGTGTGCAGGCGAAATTCAAGTGATGTGTTGGGCAAAAGTTTACTCCAATGAACTCTCAAGAATTTCCAGTGACGGGACTGCGAAATAAAAATTAGAAATTTGATTTAATGCCGTGTGTTGAAAGTTCATCGGATATCCTTTTTTTTTCTGTTTCAAGGCCGTAGTGTGGCGACATTCTAATGCTGTGCTGTGCTTTTCTCCTAATTTTAGTGTGTGCTTATTTTAGTGAAAAATATCTTCAAGTGTCTCAGTCTTCAAATATGATGTTTTTCCAAATGTGAAAAACATTTTAGTGAATTGGGAATGATTTTTCTTGCAAGATTTGTTCATCATCTCATTTTTAAGTCTGTGGTCTGGATTTTTTCTAAAGATTTTATTTAGTGCAACTAAAAATATCATATTGAAATTACTAATCATTATTATTATATTGAAAATCTGAATACATACTGCTGCTTCTTAAAAGTATAGTATTGTTTTATGAAAAGGGTATTAAACATTCGAATTCTAATAATTTAGTGAGGTTAGTGAAGAAGATTTAATTATTTTTCTGGAAGGTTGTTAACATTAATATATTTTGAAATTTGTGTTGAAAATTTTGAATAAGAATTTTATAATTATTCTAAAAATGAAGTGGATACAAAAATAAGTGAAATTAGTACAGATAAGTAATATGAAATTATGGTTAATGCATGTTAAGTAATATGAAATTGTGGTTAATGCATGTTAAAAATTTATGGGTTGCTGTAAGGTATAAAGTATGTTGAGGGAGTACTGGTTCCGAAACAGAGGCCTATTATTACCTCTGTACAGTTGTTCCTTTTACCCTCTTCATATAAGATAATGTTGAAGGCTCTCATTTCATGATCGAGTGTAATTTTTTTATATTATTATTATACTGTCACTCAAAAATATCGTTACATTTCATTCGATAACGGTCAAAATAGATATTTTCCTTGAAAAATGATGCTCGAAATTTTTCGCGATTGCAATACTTCCTATTTACTTCGTGCAAGGAAGTAAAATATGGAGAAATAAAGTTTGATTAATACCAAATTGCACATGATGGTAGCAAATGTGTTTATACATGAAAGAAAATAAGCGTTGTGAACAAAGACGAAAACACTAATTTATATTCGTAAATGGTATGATGGCCTCATTTGGGTCGTTAACAAACTGATGTTGACAGCCAAAAATAAACAACAACAAAAAAAAAAACTTATATTAATAAGGTATGTCACTGCCCCGGAACTCGACACAGATTTTACAGCGATTGCACATGGTTTCATTGAGGTAATAAACCACCGCACATACTAGCAATAATCAGTCCTTCAGAGGCTAGTTTCCAGCTGTCCGAGACTAGCTGGAGTAGGTAAACGTCCAGAGAGAGCATGCCCGCGGGGACCCAAAGATTTTCAATGAGATTAAGGTGGCCACTCCATAACCAGGGCCAGTTGCCGCAGCGTATAGTCTCACAATGAAGTGCAGGACTTCATCTCAATACCAAGCAGCCGCCGTATAGATATGCAGCTGGGTGCATTTTGATGAAACATACAGACACAAAATTTGAATACATAATAGGTACATGCACGGAGAAACTTGAGAGTAGAACAACATTTTGCAAACAAACATCCAACAAGGGAACGTTTACGTATAAAATCGTCCTGTCTTGAGAGGAGCTCTGTGTTACAGATTTCCAAAAGTCGAATTTTAAAAAAATGCGTGAGCAACACAAACTGAGTGATACCTGGTGATGGAAGATAACAGAGCATTTCAAAAAGAGACAACAACAGTCGGAAATAGCGAAAGCCTTAAATGTCAATCAGCCCACCTACCGCTTGTAGAACGGTTGTCAAAGGATAACGATTTTGCCGCAAAATCCAGTAAATGGAGTGCAGAAGTCACAACCATTTAGGCTGACCTCTTTCTGTGCTTGCAGTTTCCGTGCCACACGCCAATAACTGAAAATCAGCTTGCTTGTAGCCATAAAGCGTCGCTAATAAAAGCTCTATTCCTGCAAGCTGTTTACAGACGCCTACATGCAGGTCCGCTGTCTGCAAGACGATGTCCCATTCATAAACTTCCACACAGCGGCCGGCTTAACTAGTCTTAAGGTCTATGCCTTGAACGGATGAGTTATAGTTGGTCTGAAGAAGGTTCTGGAACTCGCTGTCGAAGCAGTAACAACGGCGGACTGCATGCGCCCAGAGGCGGTTATTTGATCGTTTTTTGGTAACTTGCTTTCGACGGCTGCTCTGATTTTCATAGCTTCCCTCGTGGTGATGCAATATAGAGATCAACATTTTATTGAATACATTAGACCAGCGGTTCTCCACCGTCTGACTAATGCGTACCATCGAAACAAAAATGAAAAACTTTAGTATCACCACTGCATTTTACATTTATTTTTTTTTTCAGTTTTTCAATAGAAATATTTTTAAAAAATATTTTACCATTGGTACAACCTATTGGCTATTTGTATTAAATATGCACACATACAAAAATATTAGATTAAAAATTGGTTACCATTTTAATTATCAAAATTTAAGTTAAACTATTTCAATTCTAAACATTAATCTGTAATCTGGGCCTGTTTAAGAGAGATCAATTTCTTTATGACTGGTCTTTTCCCCTTAGTTTTAACCTTAAATTAGGATCCACTTTTAATTTCGTTCTGTATTTGTCAAATATAACATGGAAGAAAATCCTTGTTCACAAAAGTAGGTTTTGCAGAAAAAAAAATAAAAATTTAACAGCTTTATTTGAAATACCTTTAAATTCTTTTTTTCGGTTCAGCCAAATTATCAAGTGTGCTATTTTTTAAATCTTCAGTTAAGAGTTCAATCACGTAAAATTTCTATCAATTGTTCTTTTTTTTTCATAAGATAAAATGTCAGATTTGAACAAAACGGATTTCTAATCCAATTTTCTTTTTCAAAATTCTCAGGAAAATGAATGTTGAAAATACACAATTATTTATCAATGAATAACGATGATTTTTAATGTCGTATGATAATTCTTCGTCTACTTTCAAATTATTTTTGTTAGAAAACTTTCTAAATGCTTAAAATATTATTATTCAATTCTTTGATTATTAGCTAAAGATTTTTAATCATTGCATTTATTTTATCCCTAATGGTAAACAAATTAACACTCGTAATCCTAAATTGAATTATTTTAACTTTCACAAAATATACTAAATGTGCCAGCCATGATTCGCTAAATAAACAATTTTGCAATTAAAATTTCGAATCACAGAGGAAAATTTGAATTTCTGATCGAAGTTAAAAAAGACGATTTAAAATATTGCCTCTGGATAACCACCTTACTTCAAAGTGTAAAAAACGTGTTTCATGTTCACTGCCCATCTCATGGAATAAAATCGTAAATATTCTTAAATTTAAAGCTCGGCTTGTAATAAAATTAACAATTTTAACAGCTTGATTCCCAACAATTTTCAAGGTTTTCGGGAATTGTTTTGGCTACTAAAGCTTCGCGATGAATGGGAGCAGTGAGTAAATTTAGCTGCAAATGCGGCTTTATTTGAGAAATAACACAGGATGTTAAAGCCCAAGCTCCATCACTGTATACGGCAATGCACTTATTCCAAGGAATATCATTTTCAGACATAAAATTGTTAATTATTTTGAAAATTTCCTTTGCAGTTCCTCTATCATGAAGAGATTCACAAAATAAATACTCTTCAGCAATTTGTTTATCTTCTTTGAAATGCATATAAACTAATAATTGAACAGTTTGTTATATTGGTATTTTCATCCAAATGCAATGCAAAGTACTCACTGTGTTTTATTTTTTGAATAAGTGTCTCTTTGATGGAATTTGCCATTTCATGAATTCGTCGACTTAATTGTGTCATTTGATAACAGAATATTATTAAGTTCCTAAGCCACTTTTTCGTAGAATAATGTTAACAAGATTTCTTAAGCTGCAGGTAATACAAGGTTTTGTCCAATAGTGTGAGAATGTCCAGTCTTGGCAATTCTTAGGTACTTAGGTACTAATTCTAATTAAAAGCTTTGGAAGTTAGTTACTAGTCTAATTCTTAGTTCTTACTAGGTAACAACTTCCAAAACTTTTTCATTTGAAGTAACAAAATCTTTCATAACTTATTTACTATTTTTGAACTCTGATAGTTTCCTCTTAAAATATTCTTTAGATTTATGCTCTAAATTGGAATGCTTACATTCAAGATGTCTTTTAAGAAACCATGGTTTCATACTTTGATTTCATATTAGTTCACCACAAACAACACAGTTGAGATTCAGAGTCCATTTCCTCTCCATACCAAGTAAAACTAAATTATATTTTCTATAAACAATTTTTTCGTTTCTTTTCATTTTTTAGTGCTAGTAGATTGTCCCTGATCCATTGCCTGTGAATCACTTTTCCACTTAGTCAATCATAGCCATTTTTCCATTTTGAAAATAAAGGTTTATTTTTTCACAAATACTTAAACGCACAATATAATCACGAGTTCTTCAAAAGCAAACCGCGATATTCTCAAATCGCATTGAAAAGTAAGGAATACAAAGCAACAAGAAGACAAAATACCTACTGTTAAAGACAGCAAAGGGATGTAAAAAATGATTCTATATGAAAAGAGCAATATGAGCCCGAAAATGGTGGCGTATAAAGTGCAGACATACTAATAAATCTATCAACTCTACAAGAATTAATATAATACTATTATCTTTTTGTAGGAACTTATTTATATATTCTATTAAATACAACATCCATTTATATTACTAATTCTGAAAACATCATTTATAGCAAATTTTGTTATGCCTATTACTTAAAGAACATATGTAATAAAAAACGTATTATTTTGCTAACGCCTGTGAGTCTATGACATTGAACGAAGCTTACATGGGATTTATGAGTGTTAGAGAAAAAACTTAAACTGAATGTTGGGGTATTTAATTTTTGAATTTAATAGTAAAAAATACTTTGGTTCTTTGCGTACTACCTATTTTTCTCTTGCGTACCACTGGTTAAAAATCACTGCGTTAGACTATTTCTTTCAGTCTTGTTTCCAATTTTGTGGACAGTAAAAGGGAATTTCCACAAGACTCGCAATATGGACAGCATTTAGAATCAGAAACGGAATAGCCATCAAGATCACACGAACCTTAATCAAATGCAGAACCTTTACGGGCTACAAATACATCTGCTCTATGAATAGGCAAAAACAGCTCAAACAGCCGCAGATGGATTCTATACTGGCTAATCTCCAAGAAAACTTCTTTCATCACCAACAATTTTACCTCATGATTACCTGGTTATTTGAATGTGGCAAAGTACATGCGGCTATCTGCCTAGGGGTATACTTTCGTAGAGATTAGGGGAACTGGCTCATATTCATTTTATAAACTGGGGAAAGTCATGAAAACCAACTACGCAGCCAGCTGTTTACTGGGTTCGAGCCTAGGACGAACTCGCAATATCTAGCGGTCTTTAACCCCCAGCCATTTATTGAAAATCAAATGCAATTTTATGATCTATACTGAAAAGAAGAAATAGTTTCTAAAGTCTACAATTCAAAGGCAATGATTATTTCAATCAATATTCAATGATTATTTCAGTCTTAAAATCTGTCAAAAATTACAATAAAGTGCCAAATTAAAAATGTATCGTTATTGTAGTCCTGGTTCTAAAATATTTCAAAAATCCCCCCTTTTTTTTGTTTCAAAAATCAAGAATTTAATTTCACAGACAGCTGATGCATTTATTTATGCTCCTTCAGAAAAATCTACACTGATTGTAAGCATCAAATGTCAAAGCATATAAAAACAGAAAATATGCAAAAACATGTCTGCATCCTCAAGGAAGCTGGATACATTCTCAATTCACTTGATTTCTGCACAATTTGTGTTGCCAAAGATCAGTATTCCAGCTGAAAAAAAATACTGTTCAGAGATCTTAAATACAATAAAATATTTCCATAATTCTTCCCCTTTTACACAATGTGAACTTAAAATTTCATACAGTTTAATCAGAGAATTCATGCAAATTTCAATTATGAAATGCACGCATTTTAAAGAACGGAATAACATTGTTCATCTTCTGAAGATTTAATAAAATAGTAATTAAAACTAGAATAACAATGCCAGAAAGTATAATTCATCATGTACACTGAGGGCTACACAAAAGTTCTTTACTTCAACGATTCACTTCTTACATTACCATACGAAACCAATTTCTTTTTAAGATACTAAAATTCTTCAAACCCAGTTCTACCAATCACTTTACTGTAATATTCCAAACTTGGAAAAGGCAGAACTGGGCTTTTCTAGACATCACAGGTGGCTGCAGGCTATGAGAACCAGGTTTATGGGCTGAAGCCTATCCCAGAGTAAAAAAGTAGATTGTCCATATCAAGAGACAGCAACAGTGATAGTTTGTTGATTTTAATGATAGCAGTACTTTATCGATTTTCCCACGCCAGTTTTAACAATTACTGGGAAAAGTTCTTTCGAGATCAATTTAAATACTAAAAGTTTTTTAAGAGCACTGAAAGGTCTTTCTTTTTTCAGAGTAAAAGAAAAAAACACCATAGGCCTTAACATCGAATCACATAAATATAATAATTTAGTAAAATTAATTTAGATATAACTAAATGATCAAAATTAATGATTCATGTGCACTTTTTCGGAGTTGTATGGGAAGTGTACGATACTAATTCTGTGATAGAAAATAACTCTCAAAATAAGAAATCCACATACCAGTTGTTTACACTTCGCTCTGGAAACTTATCAGACATTTTGTTTTCAGGCCATTAAATGTGGACATAACTCTGCAACTTCATTGACATAATTATTAATTCTCAGAATGAAAGCAACATGAGGTGAGATTTACTTGCTTATTCTCCTGATTCAGAAAAAATAATCGAGAAGCAAAACTGGAAATTACATATCTGGAGCATCATTTCTATATGATAAGTGATAGCCCTTAAAAAGGACGACACAGTAATGCACTTTTTATTATAAAATTCAGAACAGACTTTCTTCTATATTATTGTTGTTGCTAGCAGTTACAAACCCTATTTTTTTTATATTATCTTCCTAAATTATGCAAAAATGAATGATTTAGAATTTATGTTTAACAGGTATAGATGAAAAGGAATAAAAGGCCTTTCAAGGTCTCTGAATTCTGTAACTTACTTTCTCGCCAACTAAAAATTATTGCTCGATACAAAACAGATGAAACTGTTTTTAATATATCAGTCTCTAAAAATATTTACTTATCCAACAACTAATATAAATAGTAATAGGATTTACTTATGTCCACAGTGCATAAATAATAATCAGGTTACCATACATGGTCTGTCCAAAAAAGACCAAATGCTTAAATGCCTCACCAACTGTAGATGGCATACTCTAGTCACCATGGACAACTAGCAGCATATCTTTCTAACATATCATCTTTTATAGGATCTTTTATTTATTTTTTGCTGTTGAATAACACCATTTGAGTAAAGTCAAGCACAGGCTGCTGGCTGGATTGGCAAAAAATCCAAAATGAAGGAGTTGGAGAACAACACATCACTGCAAAATTTTGGACAAAACTGGAGAAATCTTTTAGAGAAATATACCGAATGCTTAATCAAGCACATGAAAATGACTGCAAGAGCCAAATGGCATATTGTGACTGATTTTTAATATTTTAAGGAGGGCAGAATTTCGGTTGATGATGATCTAAGGACTTAACAATCCTTCATGTCAACAGACAACCAACATGTTCAGAATGCATTATGAATTTGTACGACAGGGTCAGACAGAAAGCAATCTACGAGAGAATTATAACGCAACTGAGAGATACTATGCATAAAAAGAGACCTGTATTGTGGGGGGAAATCAGTCCTAGATGTTTCATCATGACAATGCATCGCTCCTTGTCACCAATAACCTAAAAAAATATCACAGTGTTGTGCCTCACCCACCCTATCCTCTGCACTTGGTTCTAGAACTTTCTCCCTCATTCCCAAGACTAAACCACTCTGAAAGGACCTAATTTCCAGACTATAGAGGAAATTTGGGAAACTCAACAACAGTATTGTTTGGCATCAAAGAAAGTTATTTCCAGCAGGTGATCTGAAAGTGGAAGAAATGATTGCAACTGTGCTGACACTAGGGGGCAGTGGCTTGAAAGGGATGGTGGCTGAAAGTTTGTATAATTAGCAATAAAGCAAGAATGCAAAAGTTCAATCTTTTTTTAACAAACTTTGCATGTTTACACTTTAGTACAGACAATTCAGATTTGAGTTTATTACAGTTATAGTCTGGCATATTCAGTCCAGGAATTTTATCCCTTATAATGTGCAATAAGCAAAACCTAAACATTAATATGACATGAAGCGATCCTTTTCTCAACATTATCAAAACATTAAACTTATAAATACAACCATTCAAAGCCTAAGAATATAACAACTACTTCAGAGTTAATTACACAAATAAAAAATGTTGTTTCTTCTGTGATGATCAGCACGATTCCATCACTTCCAGAAAGTTGGATGTGCAACAACAAAAAATAAATAAGCTAAAGACTGTAGGTGCTGGTGCTGTTTTAAAAATCACTACGTCTCGCGAATGGAAAAAATGAACTGTGTGTAAAAAGTGTTTCAGCAAATTTTATCAAGAGTCAGTTTGTAGAAAAAATAATGCCATTCAAATACAACAAAAAAGCCTTAATCGAAATTTAGCTCCTTAATTTCAGCAAAGCATACAGGAAATAGCCTAAAAGAGATGACTTTCCAAGAACCTCATGAAAAATAACAAAACTAATTTAATATTTTAAAAGGGAACTTTCCACAATATCACACTATTAGGTTCTTCCACAATAAAGTGGCTACCACTTCCCACCTTAATAAAAGTGGCCAAGCCTATGGCCCCAATGAAAAAAAATAACAGCAGTCTTGCTTTTATAGTTAAGTTGCTTATTTTTTTTTCTTCAAATGCATTACTTCTTTCACTTACAATGAAGCTTGCTTAAATACAAAGAAGGAGGCTTTTATCTCTTTCTTTTAGTGACACATGTATCGAAGCTGACAGATGTTAATAAAAAAGCACATTTTTTAAATATTAGTGCATATTCATTTCTTTAAGCTGACCATTCCTTTTGCCAGCGCTTTTACTTTTTCAATGCAGGAATCAAACCCAACTGAATATAGGTTGCTCAATATCTAATATATTCGACACTCTTTACATGAATTTCCAGATAGTTTCCATTACAAGACAACAGAGAACAAACAGGATTGTACAAAAACCTGTATGTGCCAACATTGCCTATTGGACACAGTTAATTTAATGTTCTTATAACAGTTTTTTTTTTTTTTTTTTATTTTTTTTTTTTTGCTGCCTAGAAGGTATAGTGGTTAGGGAAACCTACTGCGATACTGAAGAGCTGGGTTTGAATCCCCAAGAAGTAATAGCTGTAATTGTCTGTCCCTTCATAGGAGATAACGGTGGCCAACCTATTAGGCGCTTCCAAAATAAAGTGGCCACCACTTCTGGCCTTAGTAGTAGCCTAAGCTGTCTAAGTGCCCCCAATGGAAAAAAATAACAGTGTTCTTCCTTTTAAAGTAAGTACTGTTTACATACAGTCTTTACTGTGTCATTCTACTTTTCTCCTTGTATATTGAAAATAATTTACCTAAAACATACGCTTCTTATGTTCAGAAATGTACAACATTTTTAAATGGACTAATTAATGAAAGTAGGTTTTATCGCCGGAAGTATTACGGGTGCATATATCTATCTGCTGGAACTGTTAGACGGATGTTGTCCTGTAATGGAAAAGATTAGAAAACTACCACATGCAAGACAATGGACATTTTTTAGACAACTGCATATTCAGTTTGTGATGTACAGGAGGAAAAAAAGAAAAAATGAAGTATGCTATAAAGCAACAAAACACAAGAAGTGAAATAGCTTTATTAATAATCTTCAAAAATTTTTAGTTAAGCTGTATTGGGCCATATAAAAAGTCTCCATGGATTTTTGGTACATTTTTTAACAAAAAATTTCTTTATTGAAAATCAGTTTTAATAAAGTACATACTGATTGTTATTATCTATGATCAGGTAGCTTCATAATTCCATTGGCGAAGAACTTCTGTGGTTTATCGTCGAAAAACTTGACCAAGTATTTTTCAGCAGCACTTTGGTCAGCCAATTTTTTACCATCAAGAAGAGTTTTGCAGTCACCAAAGCAAACAGTAGCCATGGTCCAGGCTATATGATGGATGCATCAAAACTTCTGAAGCAAGGTCCATCAATTTGTTCTGAGTCATGAAAGATTGTGTATGGCTGCACATTGTCATGATTGTATACAACACCTTTTCTACTGGCCATTACTGGTTGCTTTTTCTAGATTGCTGTAACGATTCACTTAAAAAATGCTTCGATTTCATTGCAGTTAAGCACTATTTCACTGATGGTAATTTATGGTAATTCGGTCAATCAAATTTCTTTGTGTTAATTCATGTGGCACCCAAACATCGAGCTTCTTTTTGTAGCCTGCTCTTTTCAAATGATTCCAAACTGTCATGTGGTTGATGTTTAGTGCCTCTGCTATTCCCTCATAGCTTGCATGAGATCTTGCTCCACCAGTTACGAAGTTTTGACTTTTTCAGTGAATGGCCGACCAGCATGAATGCATCTTTGACACTGAAATTTCCAGAACAGAATTGCACAAACCACTTCTGGGTCCTTCGTTCACTCACACCATTCTTACTGTACACTTCACAAAATCAAAATTTCCGGCATGTTTTTGCAGCGTTTTTAACCTTTTTTATAGTAAAAAGGTATCACATAGCATATTTCTTTAGAAATTTCTGAATGTCGCCTTTTAAGCACATGTTCGATTGAAATGAGTGAGTGTTGCCGGATATACCAGGTGGCCATAATTAAACTGGCAATGCTCACAGTGTTCTGTAGCGTGATCTATTTGCAAGAATGATGTCACATTTTGTAGGAAGTTTAAACAAGCCTGGGGACGAAGCATTCCGCGAAAAAACAAATTAGTTCCAAAAGTCACCGCTTGGGAATATTTGGCACTGTGTAATAGAAAATAGAGTGTTAACAAATGCAAATCAATACGGAAATTACCTTTTATTTTGCATTCAAATGAGGTTCAATGTGGTTGCCGTTGTTGCGGACCACATATTGCATTCTGTGCACAGTATGCACAACAACAGAAAGTAACATGTCTGCAGAAATCTCCCGTACAGTCCGTGATATGTTATTTTTCAACATAGCCAGGTCCTGGACCACTCCTTGATAGACCTAGGACTTAAGGTAACTCCATAGCCAGAAGTCACAAGGGGTACGATCAGGCAACCAAGGGGGCCATGCAGTTGGAAAGTAGCGGCTGATGACTCTTTCTGTTGTGAATTTCTGTCGTAGCATCTGTTGCACCCGTACAGCAATGTGTGGAAGGGCTCCATCTTGCATGAAAATCATCTCTCCCAGGCATTGTCTTTGCTGAAGTGCCGGAATAACAAAGCTGTTCAACATGTTGCGATATTTCTCTCCAGTAACAGAACAGGTTTCCGGTCCTGTCGGGGTAATGTTCTCATAGAAGAATGGACCTACAATAAATTCTGCTGTGAACCCACACCAAACAGTTACCTTTGGTGAATGTAAGAGAATTGCTGTGACTGCATGTGGTGATTTGTCATCCCAAATTCGGCAGTTCTGGGTATTCACAGTTCCATTCAGATAAAAGTGGGCCTCGTCTTCCCATAAGATTTTCCACGGCCAAGCAGCATCCACCTCCATTCTGGCAAGAAAGGTGACAGCAAAAGTCAATCGCTTATCATGTTCGGGGTACAGTAACTCCCACGGCTGATTTTGTACAGATAGAAGTTGATAATCTTTCATAAGATTTTCCATACCCTACTGTAAGGCATATCCATATTCCGAGCTACTCCACGAGTGTTAGAGGTGGCAGCAATATTGTCTGGTCTTCTGTCAACAATTGCCGTGGCAACTGCTTCGATTGTATCCTGTGGTACAGGTTTTCGTCCTCTGCCTTACTGAACCTTCAGAGAACTCGTTTTCTCAAACGTCGCCACCATTGCTTTTAGCCAATTCACTGACACAGGACAGTTACCTTTACGTATTTTTTCATGCGTTCTAAAAGCACGAAGAGCGGCTGATGCATTGCACTTGTTGAGGTAAAAGAGTTTGACCAGTAACGTGCGCTCAACTAAAGAAGGAGACATTGCACATAAACTTTCAATCCGATTGATTCGAAACGTAACGCATTGCCTTTTAAAACCCAAGCAGCTGGCACTGTGCCAATGGATGTAATATGAAATTTGAATAAAGAACTTCTTCTTCTGCTCAGCGTACGTTATACTGCAGATCACGAAACTTTATCGGTGTTTATGTACATTTTATGCTTTTTTAAAAGTTTTGCCATATTGCACTGGAACTAAATCAGAAAATGTGCATAATAAAAGGTAAATTTATTCCATATTAATTTGTATTTGTTAACACTCTATTTTCTATTACACAGTGCCAAATATTCCCCTAGCGGTGACTTTCGGAACAAATTTTTTTCGTGGAATCCTTCGTCCCCCGTCTTGATTAATCTTCCTACAAAATGTGACATCATTCTCGCAAATAGATCGCGCTACAGAACACTGTGAGTACTGTCAGTTTAATTATGGCCACCCGGTATATAGACATCAACACCATCTAGGGGCAGAAAAACGCAGAATTTTTATTTGACCCAATATTTGGGGGCACTGTTTTAAATACTCTGACACACTATTTATCTCTAAACAGTGATCTGCATCAACTAACTATGTGACAGCAAAATAGATGACTAATTTAATTTATAAAGCAGCAGATGTAAAGAATGCAACTTTGTAGCTTTTTTTAAACGCCGCAATGCATAAAAATAGTAACAATTTGTCAGGCTTAATTTAAACAGTGCAGCAACTTCTAGGGATATATAATAAAGAAGCAAGAACATTCAGCATAAATATGAGACAGTGATTATAATTATTAACTATTGGATCTGAACGTTCTTTTATTGAATTGTTATAAAAATTAATATTCCTAAAATAAAATGTAAAAAAATATTGAGTAATGGATATTGATTTTAACATAATCAAAATGAATTCATTTTATTAAAAAAAAATAAGAGCTTAGGTTGTTTAGATTTGGCAAATTGCACCTAAGCTATGCTCCAGGTGGGATGGATGCCTTCATAGAGAACTTTCTAAAGGAAACTTGCTTGTATTCATATGGGAAAACCATGAAAATCAACCGTATATTTAGCCTGTTTGCCTGGGAATAAAGTCCAGTCGTATTCTCAGCATTCACAAGTTGCAACAATGATAAATTCTTTATTTAAAAAGAAAGAAATATTAATTAGCTTGAACAAAATAAGTTAAAACTTCAGAAACAAGTGAAATGAAATAATTATTCAAAACATTCAAAAGAAACTTACATAAATTAATTCAGTCCTTTAAAAACAACAGTTTTCCCTATAGGCAGAATACACTGGTGTGCAAAAATTAAGGACGAGACGGTTTTTTCAATATTTCTTTGTACAAAAGCTTTCCAAATCAACACATTTAATAACATAAGATTCCCAATACGTAAGGACATGAGTAATGTAAGCAACACTTACTAAAAGAGATATCAGAGGGATAAAAAGAAACTTTATTGAAAAAGTAGCATGGAGCGCAATGCGACTGAAGGCCGAAACATCCCTGTGATGGGTGTCCAGCAAGAAACATCCAGTCTTTAATAGGGGATATGATCTCCCCTGAATGCTAGGCAGGTTTCACATCATTTTTGCATGCTGGATATGTGGTTGTTAATGAGCTGTTGAGACACTGTTGCTCGTTCCTCTTGTAGCACCAATCGCAGTTTCGGAATCGTTACAGGCGATAAGTTACGTGCTGCCACGGGTCTCCCTAGTAAGTTCCGTACATGCTTCACAGGATTTAGATCCAGAGACCTTGCCGACCAATCCATGTGTTCAATATCTTCACTCTCCAACAGCTCTTCGACAGTAACTGTGCAATGAGGTGGAGCGTTGTCATCCATGAAGAGGAACTGAGGACCCATAGCCCTTGTGAAAAGACGCATGTAAGGAAGAAGAACCTCGTTACAAAAGCAGTCCCAGGTGACGAACCTCCTTGGGAGGAGTACTCATCCCCATTCATTGTCCCTCCAATTCTGGTGTTCCCGGCACCACAGAGAACACCTTCTCCGATGGGCAGGCGTTAGATTTACACACCGTACAGGGCGTTGTGCAAACAGACCACCACTGTGCAGTCTTCTGGCCACGGTAAAACGTGATATCGGTCGTCCAGTCGCCTGTGTCTAGCGATTTCTCCCGCTGTCTGCCGCCTGCTTCTTCTGGCCCGTAAGGCAATATACCAGTCATCTGCGGGTGTGGTTCCTCGTGGACGACCACTACTAAACCCCCGGATAGCTGTTCCTGTAGTTTGAAATTGTCTCCAAAGTCGTGAAATGATGCTATGAGCAATTCCGAACTCTGCAGCCACACTTGTCACACTGGGGCCTTCCTCCAACTTCCCAATGATTCGACCTCGGGTAAAAGCATCCAGATGTCGTCTAACAGATTGATTATTCGCCATTTCTTGCTGAGGCAGCAACTCAGTGTGATTTTAACTGCTATATGGTCCGCTCTGCCTCTTCGTTCAGCTGATATGCTAATTTTTCGACTTCGTCCTTAATTTTTGCACACCAGTCTATTTGCTGCAGGGTCCTTTCCAAAAAGACCAGAAGATGGAAATGGCTAAGGCTCACAGTCCTATGGTGCCAATTTTATATCTTTTGGTATATGTTTGATAGAGATTTGAGTTTCATTATGCAAAAGAACTAAATTCTTCTCACAATAAGAAATTAGCTGCCTATGTTTTTCGAAGATATACAGAACTTCGGTGATTGGGACTTTTATCTGTATCTTGGTTTCAAGAGTTTAATTATCTGGATAAAAAAATTATTTCTTTTTCGTGGCCTTTTGAAGATGATTGATTATTATGATATATATTTTTTTTTAACTACAGGAAAAGAATATGCTTGATATTTAACAGAAATGGAAAAATCTAACACAAGAAAAATTACCTAAAGGAAGTTTTCACTGCACTTTGTTTTTCTTATAACTATCAAAATAAACCCTTACATGTATAAAAATCAACACTTTCAACACTAGAAATCCAAATAGCTGGCTTTACTAGTTCCTTCAATACTCGCATCAAATTAATCAGTGAAACAATCTTCTTCAGCATTCAGAGGAACTGATAACTAAATTAGAGTAGCCAAGTCACAAAGATTAAGTGACATAAATATTATCTACTGAAAATTAAAAGTATTGCTCTCATTTTAAGGAGCTACAATAAGTAATTTGCTAATGAGAAAAAAGGGCAGAATTCTCAGATGAATCTAATCTTTTCTAACACTAACAGATTTGGTCTAAAAAGGGAAATGAACGAACTTGAACATATTGATTTCTATTGAACTCTGCACAATTATACAGAACTTGAACAATAATGCATGTGCAAAAGCTCATCTGAATCTCTTGGAAATATGTACAAAAACTTGAGTCTTAACTCTACTGCAGCTGAATACTCATGCTTCAAAGCTTCCATCAGATTAGTAATAATGCACAAATATTCCATATAAAAAATTTTAAAAATAAGTACCTTACTGTCTCTTCTTGCTTCAATAAGTTAATTGCTGGTGTTGCAGTCTTGACTTAGTTATAGTATTGACCTGGAAATCTGTCTTCTAAACATCATGAATATTATGTTTAACACAGCCTACTATTGAGATATTGCTACATTACCTACATGTAAAGAAAATTGCAGATTATGGCAACAAATAGTTATTTGTTAATAAATATGGAGATTTTAAGTTTACATCATATGCACAACAATTAAAAATGTGCAGTACTGAAAATACATCCATTTCATACATACTAAAATCTCTGGTAATCAGCAACCAGTTAACTGGCAATATCACGACAGTAGGACTTTTAAGTTCTGAACTTAAATTCAAAATTTAGGTCTATGATACACACATACTGGGGAAATAATTTGGAGATTTAAATGTTGAAAACATATATGCTGTATTTCTGCCACCTATTCCAAAAAGCTTTATTCAAACAATGGATAAAAGTATTGTCTTGAATATAAAAAAGAAATACCAGTCCCTTTGTGTGCATCGATGCATGAATTTTGAAGGTAGTGTCCATGATTTTCAAAAACGGTTTACATTAAAAGATGGAGAATTTACTTTGTCTGTTCCTTGGAAATATGTCATGAACATTACTTTATGTCACTATTAGAGTAAATTACAGACTGGAATCAAGTTCATGGGTGACGAGCCGAGTGATGAAAATTCTGTTGGTTTTTACATAAATTTGGCACCTTCTCTGATATCTAGCAATTACTTACATGTTTGGAGATTATTCGTATTAGTGAAGGGGAGGTGCAGGTTTGGGTAAAAGTAGACAATTTTGTTTCTGTCACAGTCCTTCCAGATGATGACAAAATAATTGCATATGTACTGGAAATGTAGAAAGATGATGAGGAGGAGAGGGAGTATAAAGATGAAATTGACATTCAGAGGAAGTTTAAGTGAAATGAACCTGACAAAGGATTCCAGACTCTTACAAGATTTGCCATAAATTATTAACTTGTGTCGGTACATGATGTTAGCTTCACTGTATACACAGTAAACTTGTAAAGCTATGGCCAAAGTCTTGTAAGCAGGCAGGTGTTTAAAGTTAGATGTGAATTTTTGATTAACAAATTCAAGGATTTCAAAAGCAGCAATGGCAAAAAACATTTTTATCTCCAGCGCGTGAGACTGTGTATCGGAAATTCTAAAGATATGCTCATTTTAAAATTATTTTGTGATATTGCTCTTGAACTGAAGTTTATGGTTTAAGTGTGAAGAACATGATATTTAATAAATAAAGGTAACACACAAAATGTTAAAAAAAAATGCCCCTTTAGATATAATTTAAATTCTGAAACCTCTCAGTTTTTTTTTAATTTAAAATCTGAAACCTCTCTTTTTTTAAGTTTTTTTTTTTTTTTTCTTATAAGGAATCTTAATGGAGCTCTAGAGTTCACTAGCTAATAAAAAAGAAAGCCTTATAGATGAGGAGAACAGCACGGCAAAAGAATTACGTAAGGATTTCTTGAAAAAGGTAAGTGTTTCATTATGAATGTTTCTTGATATTCAAATTGGCCGATGTCTTTCACATATTAGTGTGCCGAAAAATTAGTCAGCAATTCTGCAACATTTCGAAGTGGGGTGTACACAACCAGAAAGCACCAAAAGAATTTACAACATATCTCAAAAAAGCTACTAGAATTACATAAACAGGTAGATATAGCACATAATTACTTTTCTATTAACGTTTATAAGCTACATATTGGCTAAATAATATGTAGTGGCATGTTATTCATACATGACAATGTTTGATTTGGTTTTATTTAGTTATGGCATAATGTACAAGGCTTATCTACCTAGAAGAAAGGGATATCTTCATGGAGAAATTTCTAGCAGAAACTGGCTTGTATTCATACTACACATGACAAAAACAATGAAAACACCCATACAGCCAGCCTGCTTGCACAGATTCGAACACTGGTCAAACCATTAGTGTTAAGTAACTTTACCAGTCAGCTGCTGGTGGGCCATATGTGAAGAAGTGTTACTGATATGATTAAATGAATGTTTACTGGCTTACAATGTGTTATATTCCATCACGTGACAAGCATACTAAATATTTAAACTATGCTTCATAGTAAATTTATAATCAATAATTCTGGTATTTTACTTAACTCTAAGATGATACTGAAGGAGGAAAAGTATTTTTCACTCTCCTATAGTCCTATGCAGCTGAATGGTAAAAAGAAATCACACTTTTCTTAGAAGTACTTACCAGCACACTGTCAGTAAACTACTCAAATAAGACTAATCCCATAACATTTCAGGTAGCAACACTTACAAGTAATTGTTTTTCCTAGCATTCAAAGGCATTAAAAGAAACATCATTTTATAACTCTTGAGAACACTGTAACTGCGTTTTCATGCAAATCAAATATATTATTGTTGCTTGCCTTTTTGTAAGAAAAGAATAGCTAATTTTAACCTGTTCTCAAATCCCACTATACATGAGGATTGTGTAGTAACTAAGTTGAAGCATGTACACAAGTATTATTATTATATATGCTGTTAGATGAATTTATGCCTATTAATAATAGACATAAATGAATTTTCTCCCAACTCGTTAAAAATATATTTACGGGTGTCCCTTGCCGAAAATTGGTGATTTTTGGCAGTACATGGACACAGAGTTTGTGTAATTCTTTGACTTGTTATTTTGACTTTGCATTAAAAAAAAAATCCCCGAATTGCACAAACTAGGTATTGTGCACTTTCTTGACTTTGTCCATCTACACATTGACTTATATTCACTTAAAACGTCAATGGAGCAGCCAACAAAAAATATATAATCTCAATAAACTACATTTTAAATCAAACAATGAAATAACATAAAAAAGGAAATTCCTCTTAGCACTACAGAGAGAAAATATCCACTTACCTTATTCACAAATTTCGTGTCTTTAACAAAATTCCTTAACAGCATCAAAAAACTTAAATTATCTGAACTAGAATATGTATACTGGCATCACCACATAAATTCACAAAAATAAGAGTAAAAAATATCCTCCGTAGTGCCAGTATCCTCCGACATTCGAGGAAGTTTGACGTTCTTCCTACAAAGAGGACACTTAAAATGGCTACTAAGTAAACCTTCATTTACACACCAGTCAATTAACATTTTTTCCTTTTCATTCCAAATTGTACAGAAATTTCAAATTAATCTTACCATGATTCAGCCATTTCACCATGTAAACTGTAAAATAAGCAACGTACTTTCTAACCAACATCCGCTACTTGCAAATCCCATCAATCAAATTAAACGCAATTATGCCATAATGGGGTTTCCATAACATTCAAAAATGAAACAACTTGGTGATAAAAGAAACAACTACTTGGCGATAATCCAAGGAACACCCTTCAAAGACTTTACCCCACAACTCTTACATGTAAAAACAATTTAACATTGAATACTATATTTTAGTTTATGTTCAAAGTTCCTGTATTATGTGAAAGAATATAATGATGCAGGAATCCAGAGTTTAATATTTGGAGAGAGTAACGGTACAAAGAAACGAGCCCCCATGCAAGAAATCATTATAGAATATGCATAACTGCTAACAGTTGTCATGAAGCTGCTTCATTACGATTCAGTGACACAACTAGAACTTTTACCCCTTCAACCCCAGTGTGGTCCGAGTTTGCTATCCTTCTGAATATACACAAACAAATAGTTACAAAAAAAGTCAAAATAACATGTAGGGGAATAAATTAAAACTACATTTTGATGAAAAACTTAAAATTCTGATATTCTAAAACTGTACTATTTTGCTTTTCTCTGTTCATAAAACTATTTATGACATTTTGGAAGTCTATTTGATTGCTCCAGTTACTGTTCTGTGGATAGCATAGAACCATTTCTTAAATGCAAAATACATTTGTGGCTCTTAAATACTTCTTAAATGTTTTTTACTTAGAAAATGTTTCTCATAACTAGCAGCTCTTGCAGCAATTGAGAGGAAAGTTCACAACAGTATTACAATATTTGAAACTTTGTTTTGGAGAGATTGTATTTTAGAATACACTGGAAAAATTGAAGATGACTAACATTCTATGTTCCTATTTCGATTTTCTTAGCAATAACGGAAATAAAACTTTAATATGCTTCTTTCTTAATGCGCAATTCTTCTTTCTTAGAGTCACTATGATCATAATTTTGCTCATATTCCTAATCTGCATTTAAAAATTTTGATGGAATAGAAAAGGTATAAGAAAAGTATGTAGCTGTTGAAATTATACGGTGATTTTTTTTAATACTTCATCTAGCATAAAAACTTTTCTTCTCTATTTGATTCAATTAAGAATATAATTATTTTTTCACCTGCCTTGAGAAGATCCACCTGAATAACATCTACACAATAATGTTTCAAGCAAAAAATTTTATCCAAGGCAGACCACTCCCCTCTAGCTACGCCACCATGACTATTTGCTGTTCAAGCTATCAGTAAACCAATTCTGACCTCAATACCAATCTACCATATCCATACTTGCCAACCTATGACACTCAAAAATCAGGAGATTTTTCACAATGTTAAAAAGACTTTTGAAATGATAAAAATACAGTTTTTAATAAGGAATTACCTTTAAATAGTTACTAATCTTAAATGCAAAAAATAATATTGATAAAAATATAGTTTTTAATAATGAATTAACTTTAAATAGTTACTATTCTTAAATGCAAGCAACACAAAAAAACCTTACACATAAAAAACATTTTTATTACTTGCATCATTAAAAAAAAAACATTTTAATCAGTTTTCGTACAAATGTTATGAACAGTGGCAGATTTTGCTTTCGTTAAGAAAGAAACTTCATAATTTTGTTCATAGCAATTGCTACGTAGGCCTGCTTTCAGTAATAAAAGTTTTTCTAATGTATCATTACTAATATTACATCTAAATTTAGTGCTCATTTTTGCAACAACACTGAAAATCCTCTCACACTCTGCATTACTATGGGGAACTGTCAAAATGGCCTACGTAATTCTAGACAGTTCACTATATTTTAAAATTCCATCATCACCTTTCAGTTTTCTAATTAAACTCCACTGGGTGTCAATCCTAGCTGATTTTATAACTTCACCCATGTTTTCTAATTGTAAACTGCAAAATTGCGAGTGCAACATATCAGTGGCAATATCATCATCTTTCATGACTAAATGATGTAACACAGGAAATCTGTTCAAAAAGTACCTTACATCAGAAAAAGCTGCATTTGCTAGAGCAGAAACATCAGCAACTTTAGCATGCAAAATCACTTCATCGTCGACTGGAAATTTATGTAGTATGTAATCACAAACTTGAAAGAAGTAACTTCTAACATGAAGATAAAACTTATTTTTGTCTTCTGAAAGTTCTTCCACTACTTTTGTAGTTTCAGCTCCTATTACCAAATCTTCATCTTTCTTCTGATTTTCTATTTCACCATAAATCACACCATATATAGAATTACAATTCAAAACACCGACTGGTTTTACAAACTTTGATAAAATGTCTTTAAACAGATCATAAATCATTGATTGCAAAACATGAATTAATGGAATTCTGCTTTGTAGAACTGCGTTAAGAACATCGAATGATGGAAAAATGAATTGTAAAACAAAGCAAAAAACTTTGTTAAGCTCCGAAGAAAAAAACATAAATATTCGTTCTTCACAGGATAAAATTACGGTAATCAGAAAATGTTTTGTGTGTTGAGCAATTTTTTTATTTTGAGAGAAATCTGTATCAGCTTTACGCTTATATTCTGCAGTATTATTTTGAGAACTGCCAGTTCAATTGCTGAATGGTGCAGAAATTACTTTTATTTTCTCAAAACTACTTTTAACAATGAAAGCTCCATTTACTTTAGGTATTTTATAACTTTCAACAGAGCCTTTTATCTTAACTCTCGAAGCATTTACTTCTTCTTTAAAAAATTGCAAGAAGTGGGTTCCATTGATCGAGGATTCTAGATACGCATTTTTTTAAAGACAGCCAGTGTGTACACATGTTTCAAAATTTTTCTTGTTTCAGTATTATGCAGCTCTTGGAACAGTTTCAAGTTTTCCTTCCTTTTAGGACTCCTTTCAAGATAATATAAATATCAACAATGTGTTCATCCACATTTATTGGTAAAGAAGCTGCCCCTTTTTCAGCTGTTAAATTTAAGAGGTGACAGGTGCACCTCATAATCCGCAAATCTGAATTTTCCTTTCTTAAGATGCCTGCAACACCAGTCTTCAAGCTAGCATTACTGGTACATTAACAACACCAAGTGCTAAGCAATTATGCAGAAGGACTGCATTTTCTTTTAAAGTTTTAATAATTAGCTGTGCTATATTAAAGCATGTCGAATGTCCTTCTAAAGCGGGGACAGAAAGTAAACTGCTCTGAATTTCTGAAGACTCTGGATTAAAAAAAGAAACAACATTTGCATACAGTTTTGAATCGGTATTATTGCTTCCATCCATAGAGAGGCAGAACGGAGCTGTTTTAATGAAATCAACACAGTCAGGCCCGTTTGCAGTGTTATCGGGCTCATTCGCACGGAAATGTAACTGACTGGAGTAGAATGGTCTTCGTGTTGAGTCCCGCTTTGAACTAGCCCCGATGACCAGCGAAGGCGAGTCTAGAGACACCACGGACAGCGGTGTGATACCAAACTGACTGTCTTCCGGCAGACAGGCCGGCAACTAGGAGTGATGGCCTCGGGCACCATTTCATTTCATACTAGAACACCTGTTTTATCTTTAAACTAATTAGTGGACTGTATAGTAAAAGAACTAACTAATTTATTGACCGTAATTAACTATTTAGATCTAATACATGCTCTGGCATGTTGCTCAGCCGAATCCAGATGGCCAAGTGAGCGTAATTCTCCTTATCCAATAGGTAGCGCTGTATTCTAACTTAACAACACCTTTGGTTGTTATCCATCTCAACCTTACAGCACAGAGGTACGCCGACGAAGTTCTAAGGCCAGTTGTGTTGCCCTGCATGTTACGCCACCCTGCGCTTACATTTCAGCAAGATAATGCCCACCCCCACACTGCACATGTTTCTACTCCTTGCCTTAGGGCTTGCTAAACATTACCTTGGCCAGCAAATTCACAGGATCTCTCTCCTATTGAGCACGTTTGGAGCATTATGGGCAGGGCCCTCCAACCAGCTCAGAATGTTGACGATCTAACGTGCCAGTTGGACAGAATTTGGCATGATATCCCTCAGGAGGACATCCGCAACCTCTATCAATCAATACCAAGCCTGCTTGCATAAGGGCCAGAGGTGGACAAACGTGTTACTGACTTTTTCATTTTGTGAAGCTCTATCACTTCAATAAATCATCCAATTTTTCTCAAACTGTAATCACTTGTTTTTCTATACATGTACATCACTTCTACCGAATTTTGTTGTATTCGGATAACTCCTTCTTGGTGCACAGTTTTTTTTATCTAAGAGTGTATATGCCAGATGACACAGAGTGGAGCTCAATGCCCACTAGAGAACTGGAGAGTGACATTTCTGGATACGTACGCCCTCACTCACAAAGCAGAAGTTTTCATCTGATTCACAAGGTTTTGTTTTAGATATAATCTAGAGAAAATTCAACTGCTTTCAGATGCCCAAAATCACTTTTTTTTTTTTTTTTGTTCACATAACGAAGTATTAAGCCAAGTTCCATAAAAATCACGAGAAATTTTAAGAATAAGAAAAATTCAGGAGAAATATATTGTAAATCGGGTTGGCGGGAGAGCAGTCCAAAATCGGGAGAGTTGGCAACTCTGCATATGATTTGGGATATCATATTAAAATGAAAAAAAAGTTTATTGGAATATGGCAAAGCACATGAGGGCTGAATCAAGTTGAATCCAGGTCAAAGTCCCAATATTCAGTGGCATTAACCACTCAGCCACTGGTAGAGCTTAGGTGAATCAAGAAAAGTCACAAAAGTAGATTTACATCATATTTTCACTTTTACAAACAATGGAGTAGACCTTATACAACTTCAAAATAATTAATGATATACAAATTAAGAAGTCTGTTTTCTGGGCTTTGCATTCCTTTTGGGGACTGAAATGTTCTAAATTACTTTTATGTACCAGAATAAAAGTCATATATTACAGCATAATGATTTGATTTTCAAGGACTTGTAAGACTCTTCTTGTAAGACTTTCACAAATTTATAACAGTATACTGAATTCATTATTATTCATATTCAAAATACCATAAACCACATTGTGGAAGCCACCTCCCTAACCTAGCTACTTCAGAAATGGACCACATTTTAAATAACTTTTTTCATAAACATTAATACTCTCTTAAGATTTAGACACTCTCTAAAATAATAACTTCTTCCAAAAATTAAAATCATCTGGCGCATGTATGATTATTATCTTAAGAGAAATTTAATCTTTGCCAAAAATGGTCTCCTTTCACGAAAGCCATGATACACCACTGGCAGGCACAGTATGACTAACACAATGCTGTCATAATTATACATATGTATCTCAAATCTTGGTCAGGAATGCAGTAGAAAGACAATACTGGACATGTTTAGGTTGCTGTAGTTTATTATAAGATTGACTCTTTTTGATTGATAAAATTTTCAAATTTATAAATTGTTTATTCCTTTCATTTTTAAAATTTTCACTGCTGTGGTAAACCATGAATAATTAAACCAACAGCAAATCAGCGGATATGTTGGTGTAATTGCAATTGATTTTTCATGAATGCTGTCGAACATTATTATTTCACCTACCATAAAAAAGAAAAGACATTCTATTTTATACACATACTACCAGTTCAAAAAGGAAGATTCCAACCAATGAATAAGCAATAAAAATGTAATTTTTAAGCTATCTTTCACAATTTCACAGAATTAATATGTATCTGCTTTCACTACTTGGGTAAATAGTTCAATAATATGAAAAATGCAATAAGACATAACCTTGAAAACGAAATGAATTTTTTATACATATACCTACAGTGCCTATTTACTTCAACTGATAATTAAATTACAGAAAATGCATGATATTCTTAATAAACATGAAAAAATAATACATTACTGAACAAACTGCATCTTTTCACAATCTATATAACATGTTTAAAGAAAATATACTTCGCTTAGTTTAAACAGTAGGTGCAATGCTTCAAAATAATTTCATAATGAAAGAACAAGAATTCATCAGCATTATCTCCGCTTTTGATTATTTTATAGTTATAGTCAGTTTCACACTATCTAATTTGAAATAAATGGTGAAAATAATCATTTTAAAGAAAAAAGAGCAAATTTATAAAAATGCTCGGCTAGACTGCAGATTACGGGCCAGTTGCCAAATGAAGCAAAATCTCGCCAAATCTGGTAACCTCTTGGTGTCATGAAAATCGTTAGGATTTAAGATTACAGTTTATAGCATTTAAGTGGGCTTTTTGAATTTTCGTCATTTCACTGTGCTTCTAGTAAATTGTGTGAGCATAATGGCCGACGTCGAAAGAGCTGAATGTGTGGATTTTATTTATTTGACTCGGTTGCAAGATAAGGACGAAAGATGTATGATAGAATGGTGCATGAATTATGGTTTGATTGCGAATATGTACGAATCTCCCAAGTGTAAAAACAGTATGAAATTACTTGAAATGAAAGATGTGATAGATTTGTGTGAATGGAGGTGTGTGTCCATTATATGTGGTTAAGCACACGGTTGAAATGAGCCGTGGAGTCGGTGTTGAATGAGCGCGCCATTTTGAATTTCATCTCCATTGTATTGTTACATTTAATGTTACATACATTATTAAATATAAATTACGTAGTTAAAATTGTTTAATCACTTTTTTTTTTACTATACTATTGCTCATGTTTCAGTAGATCGAAATTTTGAATTTTATATTTTTTTCCCTCTGCATTTTTTTTTTAAGTTTTAAACTGAATATAAATCAATGCTTTCCGATCATTTATTGCTCATTTACTGCTTACTGTAATTTCTTAACTTTTGTGCTAAAACATTTTACTCCATTTTGCTACTGTCTTAAAAATGGTATATATTATGAAAAGTTTTAATATTGCTGATGCCATAAAATACATAGTTATTAATTTTCAAATACTTTATCGTTGTTTTTCTTGAACTCCTGTTTTAGATACTTTGTATGTTTACAGGTTGTTTAGATACTTTTGCATGTTTAAAGGATTCGGTGAAAATGCGCTTTAGCCCACTGCTTGGCGATGTTTTGAAAATCGCCAATTCGGCGCGATTCTGCGAAACGTCTTTGCAATTAATTGCAACCTTCCCGACACGCTCCACGAAAACCTATTGTAAACAAAACATAGAATTCTAAACCATAAATTAGTATGGAAACTGTTGCCACAAAAATATAATAAAATAATATGCAAAACGAACATTACGATCATTAAAATATTTGTCAGTTACCTTTAAATTAATTATTTACATTTTATGTTGTAATACTTACACATTTTATGCCGTTACATAACCTTCCCGACACGCTCCGCGAAAACGTAACCAAAATGGCATCCCAGAAAGAAGGAATTTTTTTTAAAAGGGCATTAAAATTACAAACGATACCATGTACACACCGTTCCGTTTTAACTTAAAAAAAAATCTGAGAATTGCACAATGTAGGCAACGTACACAAATAAACAAAATAAGCTAGAATAACGAAAATAAATTACAAGAAAATGCCATGTGCACAGCGTTCCTTTTTAACTTAAAAAAAACATCAGCGAATTGCACAATGTAGGCAATGTGCACAAATCAACAAAATAAAATAAATTGCAAACGATACCAGCGTTCTGTTCTTCAGCTGAGCCAAATTATTTCAATAAAAGGCAACAAAATATAAAAATTAAGCAACTTGCACTTCCAATAAAGTAATAAATGTACATGTACATTCACTCACCTCTCTCAGCATCACAGCTAAATCCATACCGACTCGGTATTTAGCGAAATATAAGGTACGAAAATAGCAAACACTCAACACAAAAACACCGCATTCAAAGAATACAACGACAACTGATATAACTACTTAAATTAACACGTAAGAATTTCGAATAAACCGCTACGTCATCTCACATTACTAATAAAACCGTTCTTTATATAATAGGAAATACGCATGCGCGAAAACTACATGTTTCCGTAGCTTCAAAATACCCAGTCAGCCATGTTCGCGGATATACGGAGTTACCCATGTTGGCGCGTTTATTGCTCATTCAAAAACAATCGCCGCCAAGCAGTGGGCTAAAGCGCATTTGGGCCAAGGATTCATTCAAATTTGCAACCATCTAATATGGCGATATGATGAGTTAGTGATTTTCCAAAACGCACGAAAATAACCGATTTGGCGACTTTTAAAAAATGCACCAAACTGGCCCATAATATGCAGTTTTACCAAAATGCTCATTTTGTACAAAGTGAATTCAAACAAAACAGCAAATTCTGTGAATTCTGTAGATCAAATAATGGGCTTTAGCTAATGCATAATAATAATCAGTTTTCATTTTTATATAATTTCAAAATGATTAAACATTTCACATAAACGGTTGTAGGAAAAAATGTCACCTGGAAAATAAGGAACAGAAAGATATGCACCGGAAAATTAGGAAACGGAAAATAAGTCTCCATTCTTTTGCAATGGGAAAAATAAGGGATGTTTAGAAATATCGCCAAGATGGGAGATAAAAGTTTTATCATAACAACCATACCTGCGGAATAGGGAAATCTTCTGACGATGATTGAAAGAAGATAAGCGAGCTGCTGGCCTGTTCGATGGTAAAAATAGAGGGTTGACCAGCGGGACATGGTCATTAGTGATTGTTTCCCTCGCACCCAATGTAGTTATAGCCTTAAGCTGTGGTTTAGGGGTGAAACATTGTTGCATAACTGAGCGTTACAAGCAGTATTATAACAAACCATTGTAGATGAAATTTAGTCACAGTTTGCGATAAGAATATTACTTAATTTTTAGCTAATTAAGTGTAAAACTAATCTTTTCCGATTTGATTTTAATTAAAAAAAAAATCTGAAAGGTTTCAGATTTTAAATTACGTCCAAAGGGACATTTTTTGAACATTTTGTATGTTACTTTTATTTATTGACTATGTTCTTCGCATTTAAACCATAAAATTCAGTTAAAGAACAATATCGCAAAATAATTTTAAACTGAGCATATCTTTAGAATTTCCTACACACAGTCTCACGCGCTGCAGATAAAAATGTTTTTTTCTGTACAACGTTGCCATTGCCCGCTTTGAAATCCTCGAGTTTGTTAATCAAAAATTCGTTAAAGTTTTACAAAATATGAAATCGTTGATATAACAAATTCCGAATTTCAAATTTGGGCTTCCAGATGCCTATATTTGCAGCAGGATTACGGTTTCAAAATTCGATGGCTTTAGGTACCGTCGTTTTATCACAATGCGAGAAACATACATACATTTATGCACATTCTTCATTATTTAATTTCTAATACAGGGCTGGAATATTTTGTGGCTACAGTTTGAAAAGTGATACAGACTTTTAATGTTTCCAACGCAAAATCGCAAAACGAAAACAATAGTCCTTCAGGGACAAAGCTCCTTTGGACTAATAACGTGTTTGCACAGGAAACAATTCTTTAATTTTGCATTTAAGTCTGAAGAGGAAAACAAAAAAATTACAGTTATTAAAAATTAAGAGGTTTATTTCAAAATTTTTTTTAAAATTTTAAAACGGATCCTATGGACATGAAATTAGGATTTAAACATTTCATACACAATGTGGTTCATTGTATATTAAATGTTTAAATCCAAATCTTCCAAAG
Organism: Stegodyphus mimosarum; assembly: GCA_000611955.2. Taxonomy (NCBI): domain Eukaryota; kingdom Metazoa; phylum Arthropoda; class Arachnida; order Araneae; family Eresidae; genus Stegodyphus; species Stegodyphus mimosarum. Next base: position 42,742 of record KK119629.1, read on the forward strand.
CCCACCAGTGGCCGAGCAGTAAAGACGTGGGTCTGTTTCCTAAATGAAACGGGTGAAACAAACGCGGGGAAGAACATTCCTGCAGGCAAGTTGGAAAAACCTGCTATCGAAATGACCTTGCTCGGCTGCAGCTAGCTCAATGTCTTACCCTTAAAACCTTCCTCAAGAGAGCCCGCTATAACCCTGCGGGTTAAATTAGAATTTGGCAGGTTTCCGCAACTCCAATTGGCGACATTATTTGGCGATATTTTAGAGTTCCTTTTTTTCCGGGTGGCATTTTTTCTGTTCCTTATTTTCTGGGGGCTTTCTTTCCATTTCCCTTTTTTCCGGGTGACATTTTTTCCACACAACCACATAAACAAAAGCACTATTTTTAAGGAGATATATTTCATGTTAAACTTCATTATTACTTCTTATGGTGACATAAATGTATTAATTTTCATCAAGAATAGGTACTTTTCAATTAAAGAGACACCAGCATCACATACACACATGCCAATTACTTTTTGTTAAATTGAAAAATACGCAAGAGTAAATATCAAAGTAACAAAATACGTAAAGTACACAACATACAACATTACATCACAAACACTTAATGTAACTCACCAGAATTATTGTGAAATCAATAGTAAAAGCCTTTTTAAGAACAGAGCCACCTATTTGTAAAAGTACAATATACATTATTTTAAATATATATATGTATATATAATTTATCTAAAATTAATGATTATACTATCTAGGAAAGTGCAACCCTTGTGTAAAGATTATTTTACCTAGTAAAACGAGTTATAAAAACAAAATAGACATTAAAATTAAGCAAAACAATATAAAAGAAATATTCAATTCAAAAACTCATTTACTTTGCTTAATTAAATTTCAATTAATAAATCTCAGCTCCAATTGTACCAGATTTTCATGCTGAAAGTCTTAAATTTTACTACCCATATTAAAGTGTTGTTAAAATTATATACATATTAGTTACATTTTGTATTGACAATTTCATGGTTAAGTAAATTTATCAATATTTTAAAACTTCAAAAGGTGAAGAAGAAGCTATTAGAAGCTATAAAAAATCAATACAAATCATCAACTGAATGACAATGTACCTATAGATAAAAGTTTTTTTCAAGTTACTTAGATGAATTAGTAATCGAATTAGCCATTTTCCTTCACCACCAAAACTTTAGATACTTTTCAATTTAAATTAGAAGTCTGAAAGAACTGGTATCAGGTATTCAATGTTTTCATTCTAGAATTTGAAAATTACGATAAAACATCATATTATTCAAAAGGCAATGCACTCTATTACAGGAATTTCTTTTTTTTTTTTAATTTTCCTGAAGGTCTTACTTTATTGCTTTGTTAAACCGATTTCTTTTTTTTTTTTTTTTTGTATAATTTTTTTTTTTTTTTTGTATTTATTTATGTTAAAATATATTTATATAATTATTATGTTAAAATATTTCATATAATTTATGTTTCTTTTGTTATGTTATATATGTTAAAATTCAGTAAGTGCAACTACATCTAATATATTTAATATTGCTGTAAAGTATGAAGTACCATTCAGGATTTGGTGACTCAGATAATACTCAACTACTCATGAAATGTAAACTTAAAATACCTAGAGTAATGCAGAGAAAAAAAAAATTCCTGCAATTATTTGAAAAAAATCTCTCTAGGCATAAAAATATGGACAGTACTTATATAAGAAGACAGTCAATATTACTACATTACTCTAGAAAGACTTTACTATGACTCGGTTTCTAGTGGAACTGGATACAATCCATTTTCATACCATTTTCTCAGAAAGCCCTCCGTCAAATAAGCATTACGAACAAAAAGGAGTTGCAATAGCTCCATGGTCGTAAGGCCCCTCACATGGTTTGTTACATGCCAATCTATTTTTCAAAGAGATACAAAAAAGAAAAACTATTTATGCGTAATAAGAGAATATAACAATAATGAAGAAAAATGACAAAATTATTACATTCGGAGACAACAACATTCAACACAGAAATACGAAACCAAAAGGATGCCTCACGATAGCCACCACTAAGGCTCATGTAAAACTGA
>KK119629.1:44837-92777 GCA_000611955.2 Stegodyphus mimosarum
AGCACTTTTCTCTAACAAAACCCATCGAGTCGCTGTGTAGTTTCTGTTACTAAAAACACTGATGCTGGCATCCCGCAATGCTCGGTCGTCGGGTCCTTGCTCTATCTGTTTTATGCTCATGACTTCCCAATTATGGAACTTCGCAATAATTCTCTGCTGGCCTGCTATGCAGACGACACTGCTTTGGCAATGGAGTTTGCAAACGCAAACCATACAATTAAACAACTACAGAAAAGCGTCCCTCTTATCGAAACTTGGTGATGAAATGAAAAGTCTGCATGAACGCCCAAAAATCTCAGCTTCTTCTCATCCGCCGAGAGAAAAGAATGTTCCAATTCGGAGGCAACTGACTCTATTTAATGAAGAAGTCCCGATGATACGAGAAGCTAAGTATCTGCTTGTTATCCTGAACCGTACTTTGTCCTCAAATCTATTACTTGTATTGGCGGCTGCAAAGCAAGGCATTTCTCTGCTTTGTCTGTTTGTCGGTCTGTCTTTTACATATTATAAGTACAGCTAAGTAACCAACGTGTATTTCTGTGTCTAATTGCGTAATTTGTTTGTAATGTGTAATTTTGCTCTATATATGTCATGCATTTTTTGAAATAACTGTAACTGCGTCCATGTGATGTATATTTCCTTATTTCAAATATACATCGACCAGATCTCTTCTCTGGGAAATGAAGAAAGGAAAAGGGAAGAGAACGGCTGTGATCACGAACGATGGAGACAGCGGCTTGGCCGGCTGCGAAATTTTTATGTGTTTTTTCCGGAGAAGCGCCTTAATTGGTTAAAAAAAAGGGGTTTTCTGAAATTTTCTCCGAAGTGTCTCGCCCTCAAATGTGACAGTTTTTTTCTGTGCAATAGGGGTCTCATCTTCCTCGCTGTTCGTTCTGCAATCCGAGGCAGGACAGGAGCATTCAGATAAGTAGCCTTGTTTTTTCTAAACTAAATCAGATATATATTGCTTGGGTGCGTTTGAATTAATTTATTTTTTATGGTTCTAGGCCTCTGACATTAAATAATAGTTAGAAATTGTTTTATATCATATGCTTTTTTTCCTGTAACCTGTAGTGACGCTATCCTTATCAGTAGACGCCGTCTGTCAGCATTCTCCATCTGGTCCCCTTTGGGGAATTTCTCGAGATGGGGAAAGGGGATCTTCTGCATCGATAAATGGATCTTCTGCATCGATAATCGATCTTCTGCATCGATAATCTTCATTAGGTTGCAGTTTTACTGTTTTCGATTGCAATTTTTTCATTCAGTTCGCAAATAAAGAGTACAATAAGATTAATTTATATTTCCTTGAATACAGATCTTAGAGTTATGAGCATATATTAAAAAAGTGGGCCTCAACTTGTTAGGCTAGTACAAATATATAGTAAACTATGATGGTTAAATTATTAAATAAATATAATGTTTAAAAAAATAATTAACAAAAAAAAGATTCTCATATTTATTTATTTATTTAATTTTGCTGATATGCTCTCCAACTGTGTATGGTTTTATGATCTTGTCTGATGTTGTTTGCAAAAAAAAATGTATGAATATGTTTGGTTACCGCAATACTATATGTTACCTTACTTAATATATACTTTTGTTTGAACACAATCATATTTAGGACATTTTCTTACTTCTTTTCCTTTTCTTTCTATAGGCCCTTTTCATTTTTTTCCCTCTCCATTACTTTTGGGCCATTTATTTTTAATTTTATTTTGTCCCACATTTTTTTCCCGGCCTTTAGAACTCGTATAAAATATACGAAGTTCCTTTTTTACTCTCCTCTGAAATACGAAATTGCCCATTTTCTATATACCTTTCCTACGCACTCTAGCTTGATTTTTCGCCCATCGGTGCAGAAACACTTAGCGGATGCAAAACAAGACATCTGTCTTCTTTGTCTATCTGTCTGTGTGTCTGGTGCTTTGATCGGAAAGCTGTCTGTTTTGTAGAAGAATGAAGACAGCAGCTTGGCCAGCTCCGTAATTTTTGTGTGTGTTTTCCGAAAAAAAGCCTTAATTAATTTTTAAAAAATTTTAATTTTCTCCGAAGTGTCTCGCTCTCAAATGTGACAGTTTTTCTGTGCAAAAGGGGTCTCATCTTCCTCGCTGTTCATTCTTATGCAATCCGAACGAAAACAGGAATTTTCAGATAAGTAGCCTTATTTTCTCTAAACTAATTTAAATATATATTATTGAAGTGCCTCAAATTCATTTATTTATTATGGCTGTAGACCTCTGACATTAAATAATAGTTAGAAATTGCTTTATATCATATGCTTGTTTTTCCTGTAACCTGTAGTGACGCTATCCCTATCAGTAGACGGCGTCTGTTAGCACTCCCCATCTGGGCCTCTTTGAGGAATTTCTCGAGACGGGGAAAGGGGATCTTGGTCATCGATAAATGTAAAAGGTTGCAGTTTTAGTGTTTTCGATTGCAATTTTTCTTTCAGTTCGCAAATAAAGAAAATAATAAGATTAATGTATATTTCCTTGAATACATCTCTTAGAGTTATGAGTATATACTAATAAAGTGTGCCTCATATTTTTAGACTAGTACAAATATATAGTAAACTATGATGGTTAAATTATTAAATAAATAAAATGTTTAAAAAATAATTAACCAAAAAATTCGGATATTTATTTATTTATTTAATTTTGCTGATATACTCTCGCACTGTGTATGGTTTTATGATCTTGTCTGAAGTTGTTTGAAAGTGTATGAATGTTTGGATACCGCAATACTATATGTTACCTTACTTAATATATACTTTTGTTTGGACACAATCGTATTTAGGACATTTTCTTACTTCCTTTTCTTTTCTTTCTATATGACCTTTTTATTTTTTTCCCTCTCCATTACTTTTGGGCCATTTATTTTTAATTTTATTTTGTCCCATATTTTTCTCCGTGACCTTTAGAACTCGTATAAAATATACGAATTTCCTTTTTACTCTCCCCTGAAACACGAAATTGCCCATTTTCCATATGCCTTTCCTTCGCACCCTAGCTTGATTTTTCGCCCATCGGTGCAGAAAGACTTAGCGGGTGCAAAACAAGACATCTATCTTCTTTGTCTGTCTGGCTGGTGCTTTGATCGCTCTCGATCGGTGATCACGAATGATGGAGTCAGCAGCTTGGCCAGCTCTGTCATTTTTATGTGTGTTTTCCGGAAAAAAAGCCTTAATTAATTTTTAAAAAATTTTAAAATTTTCTATGAAGTGTCTCGCTCTCAAATGTGACAGTTTTTCTGTGCAAAAGGGGTCTCATCTTCCTGGCTGTTTCATTCTTCTGCAATTCGAAGGAAAACAGGATCTTTCATATAAGTAGCCTTATTTTCTCTAAACGAAATCAAATATATATAATTGAAGTGCCTTCAAATTTACTTATTTATTATACTTGTAGGTCTCTGACATTAAATAATAGTTAGAATTTGCTTTATGACGTATGCTTGTTTTTCCTGTAACCTGTAGTGACGCTATCTTTATCAGTAGACTCCGTGTGTTAGCACTCCCCATCTGTGCCCCTTTGAGGAATTCCTCGAGACGGGGAAAGTGGATCTTGGGCATCGATGAACGTAATAAGGCTGCAGTTTTACTGTTTTCGATTACGATTTTTTCTTTCAGTTCGCAAATAAAGAGAACAATAAGATTAATTTACATTTCCTTGAATACATCTCTTAGAGTTATGAGCATACACTAATAAAGTGTGCCTGAACTTGTTAGACTAGTAAAAATATATAATAAACTATGATGGTTAAATTATTAAATAAAAATAATGTTTAAAAAATAATTAACCAAAAAAAATTCTGATATTTATTTATTTATTTAATTTTTGTGATATGCTCTCGCACTGTGTATGGTTTTATGATCTTGTCTAATGTTGTTTGCAAAAAAGAAAGTATGAATATGTTTGGATGCCGCAATACTATATGTTACCTTACTTAATATATACTTTTGTTTGGACACAATCGTATTTAGGACATTTTCTTACTTCCTTTCCCTTTCTTTCTATAGGCCCTATTTATTTTTTTCCCTCTCCATTACTTTTGGGCCATTTATTTTTAATTTTATTTTGTCCCATATTTTTTTCCTGGCCTTTAGAACTCGTATAAAATATATAGCAAGTTCCTTTTTACTCTTCTCTGAAATGCGAAATTGCCCATTTTCTATATACCTTTCCTTCGCATCCTAGCTTGATTTTTCGCCCATCGGTGCAGAAAGGCTTAGCGGGTGCAAAACAAGACATGTGACTTGTTTGTCTGTCTGTCTGCCTGGTGCTTTGATCACGAACGATGGTGGCAGCAGCTTTGCCAGATCCGAAATTTTTATGTGTGTTTCCCGAATAAAACCTTATTTCCTTAAAAACGTTATTACAGTTCTTCTCCGAAGTGTCTCGCTCTCAAATGTGACAGTTATTCTGTGCAAAACGGGTCTCATCTTCCTCGCTGTTCATTCTTCTGTAATCCGAAGGGAAATAGGAGCTTTCAGATAAGTAGCCTTATTTTCTCTAAACTAAATCAAATATGTATCACTGAAGTGCCTTTAAATTCATTTATTTATTATGTTTGTAGGCCTCTGACATTAAATAATACTTACAAATTGCTTTAAATCATATGCTTGTTTTCCTGTAACTTTCCGTAGAGACTCAACATCTCTTATCAGTAGATGCCGTCTACTAGCACTCCCTATCTGGGGCCCTTTGAGAAATTTCTCTAGAGAGGGAGAAGGGATCTTGGGCATCGATGAATGTATAAGGTTGCAGGTTTACTGTTTTTGATCGCAATTTTTTCTTTCAGTTCGCAAATAAAGGAAGCAATAAGATTAATTTTAATTTCGTTGAATACATCTCTTAGAATTATGAGCATATACTAATAAAGTGTGCCTCAATTTGTTTAACTAATACAAACATATAGTAAACTATGATGGTTAAATTAATAAATAAATATAATGTTTAAAAAAAGGTTATTAACATTAAAAAAATTCTGATATTTATTTATCTATTTATTTTTGCTGATATGCTCTCGTACTGTGTATGGTTTTATGATTTTGTCTGATGTTGTTTGCAAAAAAAAAAAGAAAATTGTATGGATATGTTTAGAAACCGCGCTGCTAAATGTTACCTCACTTAATATATACTTTGTCTGGACACAATCGTACTTTAGGACATTTTTCTTACTTCCTTTCCTTTTCTTTCTATAAGCCCTTTTTATTTTTTTCCTCTCCATTACTTTTGGGCCATTTATTTTTAATTTTATTTTTTCCCATATTTTTTTCCTGGCCTTTAGAACTCGTATAAAATATACGAAGCTCCTTCTTACTCTCCTCTGAAATACGAAATTGACCCCTTTCTATGTACCTTTTCTTCGCACCCGGCCGATGCTGGCCGATGCTATTCGCACCACCGGTGCGATTAGCCTCTTCAGGCTATTCGCATTGACATTAACCACGCATGCGCATTGGGTTGTCGGTTCCACATCCGTCATTTGAACTGAATCGAAAAGAACGAATCCTAAGTGCGCGAACTGCCCACATTTCCTTTATTTATTTATATATAAAAAAGGGCAGATTTTTATATTCGCAATGTTTATCGTTTCCCTGAACGGTTGGAATAGTTTAAATGACTGGTTTGGGGGCTAAGATCTTGTTTACATTTTTTGTACTTCTTATAATACATTTAGATTCAAAGATGTGTTTTGCACAATCAAGATTTTAACTTATTCCTCTATGAAATTTTTCGTCTAGAAAGTTGAATTGCGGTGCTTAACCACCAGGGTGCCTGGGCACCATAGCCCTACCCCTCATCGAATAACACGATAAAAGTTTCGAATTATGAGAAATATAACTGAGTGTGCTAAAATTAAATGAGTAAGAGTTTAAATTCATAATTGCTAATAGTTAAATACATAATTTTTACCTTAAGTACCTAATTACTAATCCATACATAATTAACTTTTTTTAACAACTATTTCACAGAAGAATACATGCACACACAAGAGAAACAAAATACGAAGTGCGACGCCTTAGTGCCACTAGTAAAAACAAAATACAATCAGAAGGAAAAAAGAACTATATACAATAATGAATCTGAGCAACAATTTGCATAACACATTTACAAAACTACATATTACTAACATTTAGGATTGCCCTTGGGCGTTTACTGAAATTGGGGTCCGTTGTATCATAACAATAGTTAACAACCACAGGATTGTCTAGAAGTTCGTGTTTATCATAAAATGCCCTAGATACACGGCAATAAAAATCACAAAGATCCTCTATTCTTAACTCTTTACGTATTTGGCTTTTCCGAATGTACCAGGGGGCATTACATATACGCAATACCCCGTTTTGGTCAGCTTGTAACTGCCTTCTCAAACTTTTGCACGAGTATGCCCAGACGGGGCATGCATAACTAAGAATTGGATGCAACATGGTTTTGTAAATGAGCAACTTATTATCAATAGATAGAACACTGTTTCGAGCAATTAAGGGGAAGAGTGAAGCTTCACTAGCTCGAAACTTCCTGAGAATATGTGTAACGTGTGGGTTCCATGTAAGAGATTTACTGAGGATCACCCCAAGATAAGGGACCTACTTGACCCAGGGAATGTCCACACCATACATTTGCAAGTGAGTCGGGAAATTTTTCTTAGTAGTAAACAGTATTGCATGTGTCTTGTCGACATTCACTTTGACTTTCCATTTGGTCAGCCAAGTCTCTAGCGAGTGGACGTGGTGCTGTAGCTGTTGTATTGCTGAACTAACAAATGCACTTTGCGTAAGGATCGCTGTGTCATCTGCATACATGGCTAGTGTTGTGTTGTGTGTAGTGGGGTGTCGTTCACGTAAATATTGAATAGGGTAGGGCCCAGAAGGGATGCCTGTGGAACACCAGCCCGTATAGGCCGGTTTGTGGACAATGAACCAGAAACATGAACGACAAAGTGTCTACCGGTTAGGTAGGATTTAATTATGTTTGTGATGTAGCCTGGGAGTCCCAGGTTGTGTAATTTGTATATGAGGGCATCTAGCCATACTCTATCGAAGGCCTTGGCGACATGTAAGAAAAGTCCACCAGTGACAAGATGTTGTTGCAACCCACTGCTTATTAACTCAACTACTCTGCAGAGTTGATGCGTTGTCGAGTGCTTCCGCCTGAACCCAAACTGATAGGGTATGAGGATCTTCTGCTCATCCAGGAAGATGTTCAGTCTATAGAGAATAACTGCTTCCACGATTTTGCTAATTGAGCTTAGCAAACTGATTGGTCGGTAACTCTCAGGAGCAGTCGCAGGCTTGTTGGGCTTTAGCAAAGGGACAATCTTGGCAGTTTTCCAACTGGTTTGGGAAGTATTGCCATCTTAGTATGATATTCACTAACTTCGTGAAGTAGAGTATTATCTTGACAGGGAAGTGCTTGATCATCTCATTTGTGACCCCGTCTACTCCAGGGCTCTTCCTTTTTGCAATTCGCTTGATATAGAGACAGACCTCCGATGGCATGGCTGAGATAATGTTGTCTGTGCATGGCTGTGTTGTAAAATTGGAGTGGAAGTCAGCAATAAGCTGTTCAGTGTCCGAGTCTGAAATGTTGTTAATGCAGAACTGAGATTCCAGATGCTGAGCTAAAAGTTCTGCTTTCTCAGTTCCGGTGTAATGGATCCGAATTTTTCGTCTAAGAAAAGATAATAAAAATTAGAGCGAGTATTCCTGCGTAAAAAATTTAGACGTGAAATACGTTAAACGCTGTAAAATCAACTATTAAATGAACAATTAATCATTTAATACTGGTTATGAACAATTTTGCATGCTTGTTTAATTTTTCTGTCGAAATACTCGTCAATTTCAATATACAAAAATATTTCAAAGAACTTTGAACTTTGTTTGTACTAATATTTCAAAGAACTTTTAACTTTGTTTGTACTAATATTTCAAAGAACTTTGATATATTAGTACAAACACATTAATAAATTAAATTTAAATAAATAATGGGCTGTAATTTAGGCAAAAATAATTTAATATAAGATTTAGATTGAAAAATTTGCACACACAAATGAATTATCAGATTTTATAAGGTTTTATTTCATAAATAACTTTGATTTTGAAATATGGCATTTGAACCTATAAACATGTGTGGACACTGAAAAATTGATGCATATATAAGAACATTATAATTTTCAATAAGTTTTCCTATTGAATAATAAATTTTGATAGTTCTAAGCTACAAGACTAAGGTCTAAGTTTGCGTAAAAATTCCTCTGTTAAATGAAAGAATTTAAGTAATTTCTGCAGCCTTCTTGGCAATACATTAAAGATTTTTTAACTAATTACACGTTCTCACTTGCTATTAGAACCATCATTAAATCGTTATTTGATCTTATCTTTTTCTGAACATAATCATGTATATACATTGACCTCGTCTTTGTAACTGATAATTACTACTTGCAAATTATTCTCTTATATATTCACTATACATATTTTGGTGAGTATTTATAGCGACACCATGCGTGTTTTACTTCATTAGCCAATTATTTTATTTTTTACAGATTATACTACTTCATTTTAAGGTAGAATGCTACCTATTTGATTGCATTACATTATATTTTGGAATCTAGCAGCACTATCTATATTTGTTGCATCGTGTATATTGTGATCCAGCACATTTATATTTATATTGTGATCCAGCATATTTACTGTCACATATTTTTTATTGCTACATTGTATATATTATTACTACACTGTATTTATATTATTGTTGTATCATAATTATATTATTGACTAGCTGACCTGTGCGATTGATATAAATAATGTATAATCATTAAGATTTAAATTAGTTATGCATGATTAAAACAATATATAATAATTAAATGTCATATATTTGTAAAATCACTCTATGTAACACATTTGTTGAACATAAACAGTTAATCAGTTTTATGTCAATAGTTTGTGTTATAAATTAGTGCTTAGAAAATTTGACTGTTATTTATTTCTTTAAAAGAAATTTGGATTTTCTTTTAATGTCAACGTTCCCATTAACACACATTATGTTTAAATAATTAACTTAAAAATATGAAATAGAACTCAGACAATACATTCCACAAATTAAATCATTTTTAATTAAGTAATAAAAAGATTACAAATAAATATAATTTGTAAAGAATGATAGGTATCTACAGTTTGGACAAAACCAATATTTGGATGGTAGATAAATTACAATATTTTGACAAGTTTAGTTATACCAATTAAGACACAAATCAGACTGAATACAATTATATTCTAAATCTTCTAAACAGTCACAGCATTTCCACCCCATGCAAATGATTGCGTTTTTTAATTGCTCAATTATCAGGGAAGCATCTTGTTGAAAACACTTTCGAATAAATTGAATGCTTACTATTTTATCTCTCATACGTTACATAGGTACAATTTGTGGAGTTATAGATACTTCACCCTCTTCGATTAATTTGTCAGGAGCTGCTCGTTTGGCAACTCTTTAATCCACAAAATTTAGTTTAATCTCATGTAATAATAAATGAGAATAATTTAGTTCAATTTCAAGTTTTTACTTATCCGTTTATTTTTAAATGTATCATCTCGCACACTCACAATTTAAGGTTTCTTTTTTATCTGCCTTCCGTTCAAACCAATAACAGTTTTAGTAACAATAACTCGTAAATTTCAGTAACAATAACTAAAATTTAATTAACAAAGAAATCGCATATAAGGAAGATAAGCAGAAACTTGTAAGATCATTGAAACTTGTAAGATCATTGAATCAAAACAGCTGTGCGCATGCACCTGCCTTACAGGCAAATCGGCATAAAATGCTTGCACCTGGAGTGATTGTGCGCATGTACTAACGTAGGTGGTGCGATTGGCCTCTGCGTTCGCACCCTAGCTTGATTTTTCGCACATTGGGGCAGAACGACTTAGCGGGTGCAAAACAAGACTTCTGTGTGCTTTGTCTGTCTGTCTGTTAGCAGAGTTTCGAAATTTTCATATGTGTTTTCCAGAAAAAAGGCTCATTTTCTTAAAAACGTTATTACTATTTTTCTCACCCTCAAATGTCACAGTTTTTCTGTGCAAAAAAAGGTTCCATCTTCCTCGCTGTTCATTTTTCTGCAATCCGAAGGAAAACAGGAACTTTCAGATAAGTAGCCTTATTTTCTCTAAACTAAACCAAATATCTATTACTGAAGTGCCTTGAAATCCATTTATTTATTATCTTTATAAGCCTCTGACATTAAATAACTGTTAGAAATTGTTTTAAATCATATGCTTGTTCTTCCTGTAACTTTTCCGTAGTGACGCTATCCTTATCAGTAGGCGCCGTCTATTAGCACTCCCCATCGGGGCCCCTAGGTGATCTTGGGCATCGATGAATGTATAAGGTTGCAGTTTTACGTTTTTCGATCGCAATATTTTTTTTCAATTCGCAAATAAAGGAGACAATGAGATTAAAATCTATATTTCCTTGAATACATCTCTTAGAATTATGAGCATATATTAATAAACTGTGCTTCAATTTGTTAAACTAGTACAAATATATAGTAAATTATTATGGTTAAAGTAATAAATATATATAATGTTTAAATGAAAAATTAATTGACATTAAAATAAAAATAAACTCTGATATTTATTTATTTATTTTTGCTGATATGCTCTCGAACTGTGTATGGTTTTATGATTTTGTCTATGTTGTTTGCAAAAATAATGCATGAATATGTTCGGAAACCTCAATAATAAATGTTACCTTGCTTAATATATACTTTTGTCTGATATTGCGTGTCTTTTGTTGTTGTGTCTCAAGGTAAAGGCAAACACAGTACCTTGTTTCTCATGTTAAAAAAGTAATCTTAAAATTTTTCAAATTTTAGTTTCCTGCCGTAGCAAAGTTTAGCTTCTAAACTAGACTTAAACTGTGATGTAATTGGACCCCCAAATATTTTATTTTTTATTCCCCCCCTCATCACATCTATTCAACTTTACCACACACACTCACTACACACACCTGGAAGACACTATTTATTGTAAATGAACACAGTTTCCTTCACTTTTGACTACACTCATGGACACGATCATATTTTAGGACATTTTTCTTTCTATCGGTCCTTTTTAATTTTTTTTCTCTCCATTACTTTTGGGCCATTTACTTTTAATTTTATTTTGTCCCATATTTTTTTCCTGGCCTTTAGAACTCGTATAAAATATACGAAGCTCGTTTTTACTCTCCTCTAAAATACGAAATTGACCCCTTTCTATATACCTTTCCTTCACACCCTAGCTTGATTTTTTGCCCATCGATGTAGAAAGACTTAGCAGTTGCAAAGCAAGACATCTGTCTATCTGTCTGTCTGTAGCCGCATTCATGCTGTCTGTCTTTTTCTTCTCATATGTGAATTAGAGTTTCAGAAAGCATTGCTTCCTTTTGCTCTGCATCTGGTGAAGAGCATCGGTAGAACAAAATAATTAGTATTGACAGAATGACGAAAGTATAAGGCAAGCGGCCGCCATCAGTCGACGAATAAGGTCAGTTGCTGGTAGAAGGTCCAAATCAGTGAACTGAAGAGTCCAGTATGGGAAACAGATGTTAAGGATGGAGAATGTCAGATGGATATTTGTGTTTTTCTCTGGGAAATTGAGAACATCTAAGAGAGCTGATGCAGTTGTTAGGATGAGTGAGACCAGAATAGAAGAAATTTCTGGCAAGTTTTTGAATATAATCTTGAATTGTGTCTACTTTGAGATCGCAGTGGATATACGAATTTGGAATGAATCATGGCGCGTGGATAATCTCTCTAAGGGCTTTGTTTTGAAGAACTTAGATTCTTAGAAGATGAGTTTTGGCAGCATGGCCCCAGACAGGACTACCAGAGAGTAATGCTAGTCGAAGTATAGATTTATATAAGATGAGTTTATTTGAAACGGGAGTATAACTTCTTCTGCCAAGAAGTGGGCGAATAGTTGCAAGCATGATATTAATTTTTTTCACAGTTTCCCTGAGATGTTTCTGAAAAGTAATTTTTTTTATCTAGAACGACGCCTAGATATTTGACTTCGTCAACCCAGTCAATTTCTACATGAAATAGGAGAGGTCTTGGTAGCGTGAAATTTGTTTGCCCTTTACGAAAAATAATTGCTTTTGATTTTCAGTATTAACTGCAAGCCTCCAAAAAGTGAGCCTTTTTTCTAGATGATTATGTTGAAGAAGGAGATGGATAACAGTAACTGTAGAAGCTTGGGTCATAACTGCAGTATCATCTGCGAAAAGAGCTATGGTAATTTGTGGGTCTTTAGGAATATCGTAAGTGTAAATGTTATATAAATATGGTGAAAATACTGATCCTTGGGGCACTCCAGCGAAAATGTTTCTCGTGATAGAAACTGAATTCCCAATTTTCACTGCAAAGCTTCTGTCTTTGAGATAGGAAGCAATAAGACTAATACAATGATCGGGGAAGTTCAACTTGATAAGTTTGTAAATAAGTCCCCGGTACCAGACGCTATCAAAAGCTTTCGCAATTCCGTCTGTCTATTGCTGTGATGCACGTGTTGTTGTTTTGGCTTAGTGTCATGTGAATCTTTTGAATAAATGTTTAATTTTATTTAAGACATACTCATTAGTTGAGTTTACTATGAAAGTACTGAAGTATTTAAGTAGAACAAATTAAGCAAGAAATTACATGGTGTCAGAAGTAAAATGGAATTCAGACTACCTGCTCTGCTGACATTGTCCGTCGGAAATGTAAATGAATGAACAATTGAAAAAATGGAAGCAAGAACTAAAAAACTATTTACCTGCGACGGAGAAAGATTCGAAGCCAGATAAGACTAAACTTGCAATTCTTTTGAATTTACTCGGAGTTGAAGGACTCGAAATTTATAACACGTTTCGATTTAAGCCACCTGAGAATAAAAAATGTACGAAGAGGTCTCGAAGTGCTTTGAAGATTATTGTTCGCCAAGGCAGAATGTCGTATATGTGCGTTACAAATTCTTTTCGTGTATCCAGCGAGAAGGGCAAGCACTTGAATATCATGTCCCCAGTTAAGAACTTTAGTTTTAACTTATGAGTTTGCTGAACAAGAAAATGGATTAATTTGCGACCGTATTGTAATAGGCATTCGCGATAAGAGTCTGACCGAACCTTTGTTTCTAGAATCTAATCTGGGATTAGAAAAAGCTAGAAATAGACCGTGCCGCGGAAAAAAGTAAAGAGCAACTCCGGAACATGGAAGATGATCCAGCGACTGTGAACAGCGTGAAGAAATATGGAAAACAGCAGCATCAATCAAAGCAGTCAGTGCCGCCCAGGTTGTCATCGCAGCAACAGCAATTAGCACTAGAATAGTACTGCAAGAAGTGCGGAAGAAGGCACAAATATCGGGACTGTCCAGCTTTCGGAAAGACGTATGCGAAATGAAAAGTAAATACTGCGAGGTGTCCCAAGAACATTTATGAAGTTGGAATACCAAATAATGAACATAGTGTTGTCAGGACTGAGTGTTTTGTGCATACTTTTGGCGAACATATTCGTAACAGTATCAAAGTCCAGATCTCGAACAGGGAGCTGAATGCAGCTATGTTCTGAGGTAGAATAACTGAGGTTCAGTGGTAGAATAACTGCACGTAAGGAGGGTTTAAAATTACCCTTTTATTAAACTACTATTTCAAGCCACTTCCCAACTCCGAAGGGATAACAGAAAATAATGACCGCACTTGGATCTAAACTGAACAATCAAATAATTTAAAATAAAGTTAAGTAGAAAATTAAGAAGTCGTTGCTCTCAGAGCTATAAACGCAAGGTTGGCCTCTATGCTAAACTATCAATGGTGCGTAACAAGATTTAGCTAATACTAACGCACTTAGATTACTTCAATAAGTTTTAAAGTAACAGCGCTAAGGCTTAGAATTTGAATACTAGCTAGTCAGGCGAACGTCGAACAGAGCCGCAGTGATCTGAGACTAAAAGCTCTCTCACACTGAGAAGTTCCTTGCTAAACTTTAAATACAAAAACTTGGCTCCACCTCAAATTAGCATAAAGCTGAAATGCGCGCTCATTCTAACGGGAAGTTGAAATAAGAGTTCAAAGGAAAGAGAAATTAACATAAAACTTTGTTAGTTTAAACTAAAACCTTACAGTGTATACAACGAACATAGTGTATTTGTTGACTTTGTAACGACAGATCCACCAGTAAACGTGCAGAGTGAATTTAAAATAAGTGTGAAATCATTCAATGAACTAACAAATTCTATCGATGAAGTAAATAAGGATATTCACAAGGTAAGTGAAACATGGGTGAAAAGTATTACAGTGTATGTAAATAATAAGTTTTTTAATGTTGGTTTTAAGCTGGATACTAGTGCAGAAGTAAATATTTTACCTTTACATGTTTTAAATAATATTAACTAACTTAACTGAACTTAACTGATTTGTTCTTAACCGCATCAATTTTAAGTTAAAACCAGAAGGAACTCGTATAATTAATTGTTCACCTGAAAGGCTTAAGAATGTACCTTTACAGTTTTATGTTTTTGATGTAAGATCTAAGCCAATATTAGGGTTAACAGCTTGTTCTGAATGAAAGCTAATTGAAAAGATTGATTCCTTAAAATGTAATGTCATGAGAAAAAATGATTTAATTGCTCAATATGAAGATGCATTTACTGGTACAGAGCAATTTCCTGATGAACCATATCATATAACCCTTAAAGAAGATGCAATACCAGTAATACACCTCCCAAGACGTGTTCCTCAGACTTTACAGCTTAAATTAAAAGATACTTTAGATAAACTTGAAAGAGAAGGGATAGTATCGAAAGTAAATAAACCAACTGATTGGGTTTAAAGTTTGGTTATAGTTGGAAAACGTAATGGGAGTCTTAAATTATGTTTGGATCCTAGAGATCTAAATAAAGTAATTAAAAGCGAACACTATCAAATTCCTTCTAAAGATAATATAATTAGTAGGTAAGAAGGTAAAAAAGTATTTTCACCTGTGGATTTGAAAGATGGATTTTGGCATGTGCCCCTAGGGGAAACAACTTTTGAACTATGCACATTTAATACCCCTTATGGAAGATATAAATTTAATAAAATGCCATTTGGAATATCCTCCGCCCCAGAAATATTTCAGAAAAGAAACCAAAAATTATTTGGTGATATTGAGGGTGTAGAAGTTTATTTTGATGATATCATAATTGCAGGATCTGATGAGGTTACTCATGATATAATTATCTCTAAAGTTCTTCAAAGAGCTAGGTCTCTAAATATAAAATTTAATCCTGATAAATTACATATGGGCTACCAGAAGTCAAATATGTAGGCTAAATTATTTCTGAGTCAGATGTAAAAGCCGATCTTAGTCATATTAAAGCAATTACTGATATGCCAACACCAAAATCAAAAAACTGAAGTAAGGAGGTTGTTAGGAATGTTAAATTTTCTGTCAAAATTCCTACCTAATATATCTAAAGTTACTGCTCCTTTAAGAGAAATCATTCAAGAAAAGGTAGAATTTAATTGGGGAGGGAATCAAGAAAAATAATTTAACAACATCAAACAACTGCTGACTAAAGCTCCAATTTTAAATGTTTTCAGTGGTTATACAGTGTGATAGTTCCAATTATGGCCTAGGATCGTGTCTAATTCAAAAGGGAAAGCCTGTATCATTTGTGTCTGGCAGCCTGACTAACAGTGAAAAAAACTATGGACAGATCGAAAAAGAGCTATTGGTCACAGTATTGTGGGGTTTTACTAATTTAATTCAATATTCAATCTTAGAACCCCACAAACACTAATAAGCGAATAATCGCTTAAGTGTGACTATAAACACGTAAGACGTAAAAAGAGTTAACTACCCTTTATTTTTCAGAATAAATACAATCAGTTCCTAACTCAGAACGTACACAAAGCCTCCACTTCGTCTTGAACTTAAATGATTATGAAATTAAACTAAACTAAGCTTAACTAAAGCTATCCGAA
This sequence comes from Stegodyphus mimosarum, assembly GCA_000611955.2. Classification (NCBI taxonomy): domain Eukaryota; kingdom Metazoa; phylum Arthropoda; class Arachnida; order Araneae; family Eresidae; genus Stegodyphus; species Stegodyphus mimosarum. The sequence continues at coordinate 60,826 of KK119629.1, forward strand.
AGATATGGCCGAAACTATCAGGATTCTAAGTAGCTGGCCCCTAAAGATTAATTAAATCGGCGAAGCCAAGCAAGGGCCTAAAGTAAGGCAGAGCTTAGTATCTAAGAAAGAACGTAGCCAAAAGGCAAACGAGTCAGTCAGGCTAGTCACAGAATCAGACTTCCTCTCTCGAAGTCGGTGAAACATCGACTTAGATAGTACTCTTACTCATTTGCATTAATTGCGTTTCTGAAATTACATTCCGGTAGGAAATTTTAATCTGAAGTTAGAATAGATAGGAAAGTTGCATAACTTAAAATAACTGTTAATAAAATTAGGATAAACCTTACAGTATTTTCTTTTGAAAAGTGTAACAATTTTGTTTATATACTAAAAGTCACAGTAGAAGGTGATCATAAGCCTTTAATGGCAATTGTTAAGAAACCATTGCATAAAATCTCATCTAGAATGCAAAGGATGATCTTAAAATTACAAAAGTATGATTTTGAGATAAATTATGTTCCAGGAAATTAAACGTTTTTAGCTGACACTTTGTCACGGGCATATCCTGTGAATGAAACTATTAGTGACGATCCTGAAATGTTAAATGTTATTCACATTATTTCAAAATATTTGCCTATGAGTGAAAGAAGAGTGGTGCAATTTAGGAAAGAAACTGAAGCAGATCCAGATTTGAAAATAGTTATGGAATATATTAAAGAGGGTTGGCCTAAATGTTGCAAAAAGTAGGTAGTAATGTAAAAACATACTTTAAAGTTAAAAATGATCTTTATATTAATGACGACTTACTATTTATTAATGAAAAATAGTTGTACTTCATAGTTTGAGAAAAGATGTGTTGCAGAATTCATGAAGCGCATTTTGGAATTGAGAAATGTAAAAATAGACCCCGTGAAACTTTTTACTGACCGGTATGGCAAATGACATTGAGCAGCTTGTTTCCAAATGCGAAATATGTGAAAAATTGAGAAATAAAAATCAAAAGGAACCTCTAATGCAACATGAAATTCCAAATAAATCATTCGAAAAAATTGCCCTTGACATCTTGTAATTTGTAATCAAAATTACTTAGCAGTTATCGAATATTACTCTAGATGGATTGAGGTTTCTAACATAAAGGATGAGACAGCAAATGAAATTATGATTTAAAATGCATCTTTGCCAGGCATAGTGTTGCCAATGAAGTCGTTTGGGACAATAATCCCTGCAATAGCTACTTATTTAATAAATTTGCTGAGGATTGGAATTTCGAACTTAAATTTAGTAGCCCCAGATATCCTCAAAGTAATGGGCTGGCTGAGAAAGCTGTGTTAATAGTGAAATATATCATAAGAAAAGTACAAGATTTAAGTGTAGGTTTAATGAAGTATAGAAATACTCCAATTAGTGGAATAAATTTGTCTCCTGCACAACTTTTATTTAATAGAAGATTAAAGACAAAATTACCTATCAGTAATAAATTGTTAAATACTAAAGTAAACAAACCTTATTCTAAATTTCGTGCACTTCAAGCTAGGCAAAAATATTATTATGATCGAACCGCATAGAAACTGCCTGAGTTAAAACCTAGAGATACACTGACTACCAATAAGTATTTGGACACCTATGAAAATGACGATATCTGCGGTCCTAAGGCACGTCACGGACTCCGCCGGTATATATCGTGTAGGAAACAGCATCGGCTTTAGTCGAATGCAAGATGCCTCGCTGTTCGGAGCTCTCTGATTTCGAGAAAGGTATAATTATCGGGTATCACAAATGTGGCCGATCCTTAAGGGACATATCTAGCAATCTGAAGTACCCAAAATCGGAAGTGGCCTATGTGATTAAGAAGTGGAAGGTGAGTGATGATTGTCGGAATGTGCCCCGAGTCGGCAGACCAACGAAACTGGGAGATAGAGACCGACGAGTGCTGTCCAGAGAAATTCGGAAGAACCGCATCCAACCGATGGCTCTCATCCGCGACGAGTTTCAACAGGCATCCGGGAGTATAGTTTCAATGAATACCATCCGTAAGGAAGCACATCTGCTTGGTTTTCATGGTCGTGCTGCTGCCCATAAGCCTTTAATCACAAAGTCCAACCGCGCAGCTCGGTTAATGTGGTGCAAAGCACATCGAAATTGGACCGTAGATCAGTGGAAACGGGTTCTTTGGAGTGACGAATCAAAGTTCACCCTTTACCGTTCGGATGGCAGGTTCTGGGTCTGGCGTCTACCTGGAGACCGTCTCCTTCCTGCCAGAATGCATTGTGCCAACAGTCTAGTTCGGCGGAGGTGGAATTATGGTCTGGGGGTGTTTCTCTTGGCATGAGCTGGGACCCTTGGTCCCCATTCATGGTAAGCTCAACTCCGATGCCTACTGGACTATTTTGGATGACAATGTGCTTCCTACGTTGTGGCAGTTTTACGAGTTGGACTCCTTTACTTTCAGGACGACAATGCCAGTTGTCATGTTTCGACGTTAACCAAGGCTTGGTATGGTGCCAATGGAGTTCATCGAATGGACTGGCCTGCCCAGAGTCCTGACCTGAACCCTATCGAGAACCTCTGGGACGAGTTGTATCGCCGAATTCAGGGCTGCACTACCCGTGCAAAATCGGTGAAGGAAGTTCTATGTCTTCTCCAAGCCGAGTGGAAGAAAATACCACTAGCTGTCATACAAAGACTTGTGGAAAGTATGCCCCGGAGGATCTATGCTGTAATTACCTCTCGTGGAGGCTCTACCAACTATTGATTTTGAATAAAGTTAGTTTTTCTTTTCTATCACAGGTGTCCAAATACTTATTGGTAGTCAGTGTAGTATAACCTTGTTCAAATTTAGAGCTGGGCAATGGGATAAAGGTGAAATAATTTCAAAACATAAAACTCCTAGATCCTACATTGTAAGAAATTCGAATGGGAAAATATTACAAAGAAACAGACGCTATATAAAATTTTCAAAATCACCTTACAAATTTAATAATGATTATGATGATATATTAGTAGATAAAGAAAAAATTCAAATGGATGCCCTGATAATCTTTCTGTGCCTATTAATATAGGAAATCAACAAAATATTTGTATAGCAATACAATAACAAGAAGTGGACGGTTGATTAGACAACCTTCAAGGTATAGAGAATTTGTCATGGAATAAAACAACGTAACATATTGTTATATCATCTTTATGTAACTTTGTTTATTGTATTGCATATTGTGAATGTACTTGTATTGATATTATTTGCCATTTTTATAATTGTTCATAAACTGGAGAAAAGGATGTGATGTATATTTTAAAATAACTGTAACCGCATTCATGCTGTCTGTCTGTCTATTGCTGTGATGTACATGTTGCTGTTTTGGCTTAGTGTCATGTGAATCTTTTGAATAAATGTTTAATTTTATTTAAGCCATACTCATTAGTTGAGTTTACTATGAAAGTACTGAAGTATTTAAGTAGAACAAATTAAGCAAGAAGTTACAATTTAAGCATGTTGTATTAAAAACTATGTTCTATATAACCAAGATATGTACTATATACATACTATGTAATAAAGTTATGTCTTATGCAGTTAATTACATTATTCAAAGCCTATGTTGAATTGTCAAGAGTAATGTTGAAGAATTTGAATTCAGTGATCAATTTTGAAGTGTAGCTCTAGATAGTTACGGGATCCGGACGATGCCTGATTAGTCTATGCAAGCCGCCTGGGTGTCCGGACCTGCTTTCACCTGTCACCTGTTATCCTGAACCACAAGTTTGTATGGACTTCACATATTAATCATATCCGCAACAAAGCCCTCAAAATCACGAATTGCTTCTACCCCATGTTTCGAAGATTTTCCAAACTCGACTTAGCAAAAAAGAAGCGTGTTTATACTTCCATCATATGCCCGGTAATATCCTATGCATCATCCGCCTGGGCTGCTGCAACTGATAGTGACATTCAAAAACTTCAGATTGGGCAATTAAATACATGCGTTTAATTAAAAATGCACATTATTTTGCTCGCAACAATCTCCTTCATAGGGATCTAAAACTAGAAACGATGAAGAATTATCTGTACAAGACATATGCTAAGTTCTTTGATGGTGCAAGAGACTGTACTTACTTACAGCACTTTTGACTTTTTTACTAAGGTATATTCTTAATGAGGATAAACAGCTTCGACTTTCGCAGCTTTTATTATACAAGACCATGGGAATTTAAATTTTCCATTCTATGTACACTCACGTTTGTGAAAATTGCAACACCAAGAAGGAATCGTCATAATTGAATGCAATTTAATACACAGTTGAGTGGTAGTGGTACAAATAAATGATTAAATGTTCAAAGCAAACAAACAAGAACAAGAGATCAGAATTAGTATTTTGTGTGGCCACCACGCGCTGCAATAAGTGCTGCTACACGACATGGCATGGAGTCAAACAAAGTTTGAATGTCTGACTGAGGAAGAGCATTCCATATCGTTTGTACGCGTACCCAAAGTTCGTCTGCAGACGCAACAGGACGAGGATCACGAGCAAGACGCCGACCAATGACATCCCACACATGTTCAATTGGCGACATATCCGGGGAACACGCAGGCCAAGGAAGAAGCTGTACCTGCTGCGCTGCAAAGAAGGATTTAACAATCCGAGCAGTATGAGGGCGGGCATTGTCCTGTTGAAATACAGCGCCTGGCAAGCTTTGAAGGAAGGGAACAGCTTCGGGCTGTAGAACTTCACGGATATACCGGTTGCTGTTCAGATTGCCCACAATTCGTAGCAATTGAGATCGTCTATGATATGCTATGGCGCCCCAGACCATAACTCCGGGTGTTCGTCCACTGTGGCGTTCGATAATGCACTCCGGAAGGTGGCGTTCACCGGCATAGCGTCTGACACGAATGCGGCCATCATGGTACCACAAATTAAAGCGGGATTCGTCAGAAAACACGACATGCTGCCAATCAGCACGCCAGTCTCTATGCTGATTGGCCCATTGTAGCCGCAGGCGGCGATGGTCGTGCGTTAGGGGGATCCTGTATAAAGGAGTCCGTGCGCGCAGTCCACACTGCAGCAGACGTCTACGAATTGATGAAGCACACAATGAAACACCTGTAGCTATTGACCACAGTGCTGCCAATTGTCTAGAGGAAGCTGTACGGTCCGTCCGCGCCATGCGGACCAGGTGTCTATCATCGCGAGCTGACGTCACATTTCGGGGTCCACTCCCGGATTTCCGAGTTGTCCGACACTCGTCCGTCCACTGCTTCCAAACGCGCATCACTGTGCTGCTGTTACGCTGCACACGAGAGGCTACTGCACGATACGACAATCCAGCTTCACGAAGGCCGATGATTCTCCCTCGTTCAAACTCTGTAAGTTGTTCAAATCTCGCTCTCTTTCGTCGACGAGGCATAAGTACAGATTGAGTTAACGTTTACCTCTAGCAGATAACCACCGATAACCATACACGCCTCGCTACAGCCGTCTATTTATTCGGATCCATCAGCCGTTCAGAGGGCGCTGCTCAGCATACGCATGCGCTACGGATTTGCAATTCTAATCATTTGCATATCATGCGCTACTTTGCATTTCCTGAAAATTTCAGCTCACTCGCGTAAGTCCTTCATGGTGTTGCAATTTTCACAAACATGAGTGTAGTATATTTGCAGTTATGAATAAACAGCTGCAAACTCCTGTGCTTATGCTCATAGTACGCTCAAATCACGTGACCTTGATTTCTACTAGTGTCTATTATGAACTCCTAGTAGCTTCTCTGAGCTTTCAGATCAGCAGAAAATTTTAATGCCGCCTATGTAAATACCTCTGCAAGTTTTGTATTTTACTCATATACTATATGTTTTTTCCTATTCAGAAAATATTATACTTATGCATAATTATACTTGGAATCACCATTACTGGGGAGACAATCACGTGACTTCTATCATATCATTTATGGACTATGCTTTAATTTTGTTTACTTTACTATGCTGAAATCAAACTCTGCTCATCGCTGAATTCATCCCTCTATTCTTTAAGATACTTTTCATTTAACTATTTCTTTACTTTTGGCATGAAATAACTTCATTTTCAGAAGCGTCACTATGGAGCCCCTACCTATCCTATGTCTGCTCCTGTCACATGTGACTGTCACGTCCCTTTCACCAGATAGCCTGTCCTCTGGACCCACACTTCAGCATTAGCCTACCTGATGCGCTTCATGAAGCCCGATATTTTAGGACAGCCCGATCGAAGCATGCGAAATGCATGCTATTCACGGCTACTTCATCAGAACTTGGAAATTCGATAGCTCTAGCCACTTTGAGTTAAAGACTCTCAGTGTGAAGGCAGACGTCGTAAGGGTTCTGCAGACATACTGCCGTTTTAAAACTCTCTTTTTAAGCTAAATAATATTAGTAAAAGCAAGGTAGCTAAAGCATAACTTTGCTTTACCTCTAATTCCGAGAAGAAAGAGCTCTAAGCAAATCAACAGATTATTTTTGTCATGCTCAGAAAGTTTTTGAAATAGAAATGCTTTATGCAAATTGAAATATCGAAGACCTAGTTAAAATAGTCAATGAAATAAAATTTAAAGTTTAGCGTGTTTTCCCGAAAAGGAAACCTAATCAGAAAATAAAATCCTAACTTCATTTTTCAGGATGGTCGCGACATAAGCCATACACCAAAATTAAGTCCCAATTAATCCCCACCATAGCTTGTATTTCCATAATAAGCTGTGTCTTCACCATTCGGTGTGAAGGCTCTTTTTCGAACAATATCCTGTTGGCTGTAAAATAATAATAATAAATAAAGAAGAAATTGAAATTGAATTGGCTGTAAAATAATAATAATAAATAAACGAAGAAGATTTGATGTATCGCAACACACGAAATGTAACTGACTTTGTAGCACATATAACTTGAGCGAGCTCAAGTTACATGTGCTAATAAAAATTTCGTCTCAAAACGACTATAAACTCACCCCACAGCTGCAAAACTCGTGCTTTCATGTATATGCGAATTTTTTTATCTTAACTGTAATTAATGCATTTGCCTCTGAAAAGAGGAAGAAATTTTCCTCTCTAAAAACACATCCCATGACCTGCCAGAATTTAAACTTAACAGAGAAATTGTTTCACGTGACAGACAAGTGAAATATCTTGGAATTCACTTAGATGAAGACTCACTTTCAAATACCATATCAACTATGTGCGCGGCAATGCTCAAAAGGATTTTTAGTCCAAAGGGATTTGAATTCCGATGGACTATTACTTTCGTTTTGGCATTTTGCGTTCGTTTCACTTTTCAATTTACTCCTTATTTTATTTTATTTTATTTATTTATTTATTTTTTTGACGTAGCTTTCTCTTCAAAAATCTTCTGCGTTGCACGGGAAAATGAAAAGGAATTTTAATTACAATTCTAAATAAATAGCCAAATAAATGTGAAATTCGTAACAATATTCTCTAAAACTTTAACGAATTTTTCATTAACAAACTCAAAGATCCCAAAGCCAGCAATACCAACGTTCCGCAGAAAAACATTTTTATCTCCAGCGCGTGAGAGTGTGTACCGAAATTTCTAAAGATATGCTCAATTTAAAATTATTTTGCGATATTGCTGTTGAACTGAATTTTATGGTTTAAGTGCGAAGAACATGGCATTTAATAAATAAAGATAACACACAAAATGTTAAATAAACGCCCCTTTGGACGTAATTAAAATCTGAAACCTTTCAGATTTTTTTATAAGTATTTATCCTCTTATCGGGCGTAACACTAAACTCAGCATTAACACAAAAAGGCTTTTATATCTACAAGCTATCAGACCGATCATATTGCATGCAGCGCCTGCCAGGGCTGCTGTGCCAAAATCAAATAGAATTATTCTTCAGAAAATACAAATGTCTAAGGAACGTTAGAAACGCACTCTGATTCATACGAAACTCAGCCATTCGCACAGACCTCAAAATCAAACCTATCAACACTGAAATTCTTGAAACTCTACACAAGTTCTACAGAAAATGCGACAATCACTCTCATGAAATAGTACGTAATATTGGTAAATATGATTACATCATCCAGCAGCCTCACAAGGAAGCAAGAACAATGCATCATAAAGTAAGCTTGTAAAGTTCAATCTTTTTAACGGAGAAAGCACTTCTTAATTTTTTTTGTTTCCAGCTGTACTCTTTAGCCTAGCAGACAAATCGATATCATTTCGAAATGGAGGACGTCTGGAGTTCGAACTCATAAATAAGTTTGATTTGTAAATTTGTAAATACTCTATCTTCTTCATTGTTTAAATTTCTAAGTTGTATTATTGCTGCATATTTAGTGCAACATTTAAATTAATATTGTGACGACTTGAATATGTTGCTTGCCCCCATTACGAACGCAAATTAGAAATGGGACTTGTATATATTACTTTCTTTACAAATATTCTATTCCCTGTATTGGTATTATCTGTGCGAAATGTTTTATAACTGTAAATTGCTGTCGTAAGATTTTTATGAATTACCACCATTTAGGAGCCACAAGAAAACCTTATTTGCGTTCATGTACTCTTCCAAGTTCATTTACTTCTTAGTGCAGGCCCTCTCGTATCGACCAGATTTAAATACTTTACTTCTGATAGCTCTAGGGGCAAGTGATAGGCGAAGTAAAGACTACTCCAAGTCAAAAACATCTGTTCAAAGTAATGATCTCCGATATCCGCAAGAAGCAATAGATAAACTTCATCTGCGAACCTCCTGACTGTTCACTAAACCATGTGCCCCGTAACTTGTCACCAGATATGAATGTTAGAATAGATGAAGTAAGCATGAGGTCACAAAACTGAAGCCAAGGAAATGTTACCAACATGACGTAAGTCTTATGATGCTCGCATGCAGAGTACAGGTAAGACTACAAAACATATTTTAAATAAAATTAGACGGAATTTGAAAGCAAATATCAACGTCCGCAAGCCCAGAAAAATGTTTAGCCTAAAATACTATTGAAACTTCGGGTGATCTTCCAGGTATTACCGTGCATATATTTGCGCTATAGTTACCATTTACACATTTTCGTGTACCTGCATTTTAATAAATTTGAAATAGTTATCTGTAATCCTTGTGATTTTTCTATATACTAAACAGAAAATCTTTTATATTAAGTATTAAAATTAGAACGGGACACTTACAAACGTTCAGTCACGAATAGCTAACATGCGAACAATGGCGATTAGAAAGTAAACAAAGAGGCAGCGGCCATGATAAGTAGTTACGTCATTCCGTAACTTCTTTTTCGTGGCTTCATTTTTACTGCACGAGGCAGACGAAGAAGGTTTTTTCCTTCTATTTTAACCTCCCATGTCATCAGACGTGAGATTTTCATCTGCCACGACGATTCATTGAGCTTCAGTTTCAGACTGTTTGGGCCACTTCGTTTCAGAATGCTTGCTCTAGGTGACGAGAAGATTAAAAAAGACGAAAGGTTGAAAAACCTAAACACATTTCAAAATAGAGTATTACGAAAACCTGTCAGAGAATGATAAATTCACTAGGAATTAAAAGTGAAAAGCATGCATGATCATATTCTTAACGCCTACCATAATGTTTTTGAAAAAAAGGAAAAATTCAGACTATGCATATACTCGATTGCTTTTCGATTGGGACCTGACGTTAAAAAATCCAACTCAAAAGGGCCAGAACGATTTTTCACAATCCAAAGTGGTAATCTCCTCAATTTGAAAGCGAAGTGTGAAAATCTTGTGATTTATACTTATCATGTGTAAATCGTGCATGTATTTTGTAAATATCAAACACATCTGGCTAAGTAGGTTATTAACTTTGATTTATCACTGTGAAAATCCTAATGCCTCACAAATCAGGCAATAACTTTTTTTGCATTTGTTTTTAATTTCGTATTTAAATCTAAAGTTCTAACTTAGAACTCCCACGAACACTAATAAGCGAATAATCGCTTAAGTCTGTGAACAGAACACGTAAGACTTAAGAAGGGTTTAAAACCCTTTATTTTACAATCTGTTCCGACTTGGAACTTTACACCAAAAGCCGCCACTCGGGCTTGAAATTAAAATAATAATAATTTAAACTAAAACTAGCTTAACCAAGCTATTAACGTGTATAGCCGAAGCTATCAGAATCTAACTAGTTGGACCCTAAGTATTAATTAAATCGGCGAAGCCGAGCAAGGGCGTAAGGTATGGCCGAGCGTAATAATAGCTAAGAGAGACTTAGCCAGGAGGCAAACGCGCGCGAGTCAGACTCTCTCTCCTGAAGTCGGTTAAGTCACGACTTAAATAGTGCTCTTTCTCATCTGCATTACCTGCGTTTCTGACTTTACATTCTGGCAGGAAATTGTAAGCTGAAATTAGAATAAGATAGGAAAGATATAAAATTTAAAATAACTGTTAATTAACTTAAGATAAACCTTACAACTTCTACAAACCATATTATAATCATTGTGTCTACATCTTTATGTGCGAATGGCAACAGTAGAAAAATATTATTAGAATCATTATGTTTTTAAAAGTTCAGTGTTTTAAATATAATAAATTATTGTCTTTAAAATATAGTAGTGAAAATTTATTCTTAAACAGAATAATAATGTTTTATGATGCAGCAACCCCTGCCTTAGGTGACCCGGAGTTGGTAAATATTATGACAATTACGAAGATACTAGAAAAGTCAGACGGTGCTAATTCTTCAGAAACTATGAAAATCGGTGCAAAAGTTCGACCTTTCTGGATAGATAAGTTAAAAATTTGGTTTTATCGGATAGGAGCACAATTTAAAATTAATGATATAGCTAATAAAGATACCAAGTTTTTAACTATATTGTCTCACAAATGGAACCTAAATATGTAGACATTATTTGGGACATAATAACTGATAAAGCTGAAAATAAAGGTTCCTTGGTAAAAGAGCTTTTATTAAATTAAAACAAACGAATTAAATGCGTTTATTAAATAAACGAATCAAATGCGTTTTAACCATCATTGAAATTGAAGACATGAAACCGAACCATCTATTATAAAAAATGAAATCCTTTTAAACCAGTGATATTTCTGATATAGTATTAAAAACATTATGGATAGCAAAATAGCCGCGCCATATTAAACATATACTGGAGGTTAGCGATGAAGGTACTGATAAATTGGCGATTATGGCTGATAATATATTTCACATATATTCATGAACTGAAGTAGTATATGAGGCTCATTCAATTGAAGAACTCGAGCGTGTCGCAAATACCATTTCAAAATTACTAGAGAAGATGTCTTCGTTGGAACAGCGAATTGAAGAACTTCATTTGCATCATCAGACAAGAGACAGAAGCAGAAGTCGAAGGCGCTATAACCCAGACGGTAAACTGTGTTTTATTACCACTTTACTTTCGGATTAAGATGTTGCACGGAAAAAATGTAAGCTACCACCTATTTGTAAGAACTAGGGAAACTTGACTGCGCAGCAGAATCAGAATTAACATCCTGTTCTGCTGTTGAAGATTTAAAGAAATGCTGTGAATTCAATTATAGAATTTCTGTAATTTACTAAAAAGGGGATAAAATATTGGTTGACAGTAGTGCAGATGTAAGTCTAATTCCAGCCACGTGCAATGATTAAGTAAGTGGCGACTTAAAACTTTATGCTGCAAATGGCACTGAAATCCCGTGTTTTTGGCACAAAATTTTAAATCTTGATTTGTTACTTCACTGTGATTTTCGGTGTCCATTTATCATAGCCACCAAAGACATTTTGGATGCAGATTTCCTTAACCGGTTTAATTTACTGATTGATAATAAAAAGAATAAACTAATTGATAGTGTAGCTATCAATTAACTATACTGAGCATTACTAGTGAAATTAGGTGCCGATGAATCAAATGTAAGCATCTTAAGACATCTCTAGCATATTTCTCAACTTTCAACAAATATAAAATACATAACTGGGAAAGATAATAATGTTGCTAACTCCATGTCTAGAATTGAATCAGTTTCGGACATCGATTATGACGAAACTGCGGATGAACAAATAAATGAGGATTAACTCCTAAAAGAATTACTAAATAGTGAACAATATCCACTAGCCTCTGGAAAGATAATCTGGTGTGATGTTTTAACTCCAAATATTCGACCGTTCATACCACAATCATTTCGAATGAATCTTTTCCACAAAATACATGACTTGAAATATCCTGACATCAAATCATAGTGAAACAAGTAACATCAAGATTCATTTAGAAGAAGATTAGAAAAGATGTTAGAGAATGGGTTAAAACTTGCATTAGAAAAATAAAATTATTCAGCACACACATCACAAGTTCAACTGTTAAATATGGAAAATTTAAGTGTTTTAAATTTTAAACTTTTAAAACTGCCGGACTTAACTGGTGCCGAACAAAACTAAAAGTAAAGAATAATAAAATTCTTTCTATTAATAAACTGAAAACTCTTAATCTAATCTGAAGAGGAGGAACTGCGTGATTGATCTAACTCAATTAACATTTTAATAAACTATTACTTAGAATAACTTAATTCAATCAAATGCCACTTCACATTCAATAAAACTTAACCTGAAAAATAAAAAGGAATAAATCTTCGCTGGTGCTTGGGTAAAACGGAACACTATTTCACAAACAAAACCCACTACTTAAACTCACTTAACCTAAATATTCAATCTATTTCTCAATTCTCAGTTAAATCAAAAGCAAAAAGTTCCATTTCAATAATTCAAAAACCTCACAAACGCCAGAAAAGTAATATTCGTAAACAATCAAAACAGTTCCCCCAAAGAAAAATCAATCAAGAGTTTAAATACAATCCTGGCACCTGAATATCATTACAATTAATTCAAAAACACATTCAAATAATTATTAATAAGTGGTTAGTATATAAATTAAAGGGGTACGTTGTGAAACCCCAAGTAAAACTCCATGTTTCTTAAACGACTTACGGCTCAAACAAATGGAGTGACTGAACAGACCACTAATTAAAGTAACACAAAATAACAAATGAAAACATAAAATATACAAATCAAAACACATTTATTATTTCTGGGTTATTCTAATTCAGAATGATGGATAAACTGTTGAGTATCCTACAAAATTATTCTTATCACATTCCAAAATTACATACTCATATGAATTTAAGTATGCATTTTCTTTTAAACATTCCATAAATCACAAATTTCAATGGTTACACAAATTTTCTAATCATTCGTTTACAGATACATTAAAATAACTGATCCCTGTTTAATTCTTCTATTTACATCGTTCCCATGTATATCAATATAACTCTTCATTAATTAATTCTTGTATATTAATATAATTTATTATTACTTAGTCACAGTTTAATTAGAAAAGGAAAGAAAAAAAAAATCATCTCTCACAGGGTGAAGTTCATATTTCCTTAGGAATTCTCCACAGAAACCCGAAAGAGCTAACAGCCGGATACATATTTACGTAGTAAGATTAACGGCTGGGTTTACGATGAGTTTTTCGCACAAATTTCGTGTGCAAGCGTGTGAAAGATCTGTGAAGAATTATTTCTAACTAAATTGCCCATTTTATCAGAAACACAAGATACCGGCTATTGATCAAGAGTATTCAATAGCGAGGTTCACTTCGAGTTTTTCGCACTAGTTTCGAGTGCAGGCAAGGTGAAAAGTCTGTGTAGAATTATCGCACTAAATTTGACTTTGCATCTCGTATAAAGTTGCTAAATCATCTCGGACTAAATTTTTGCTCTCTTTTAAGCAGATAATCAATTAACCGAGAGAACGTTTGTTCTGCTAGTCAGTAGGCGACATTTCTTCCGAGCAACCTGCAGTCGAAAAAAAAGGCCCCAACCAGCTTTCGCAGGCAAGTCCGCCACAGGGCAAACGCCCCACGATTTCTTACTTCTAACGTGACATCACAGGGAAACTCCAATCTGTTTCTCAAACACCGGCGCAAGCTGCCTGCAGCAGGGCAAGCCCACAGGGGGTGGGAAGCCCCACGATCTCTTTAAACTCACTTCACCACTGTAAAACTCAAATCTCACTCTTGAACACCCTTGCAAGATCCGAAGAAAACTCGGTTTCTCCACCCACTAAAAACTATAGGCTCAAAATTTACGCATAAAATTAAACTAAACCAACCCGAGAATTTCTCTAATTACTTAGCTGAAAAACTACAACCTCCAAACGAATCAAAATACAGACATTGTACAAAGAAACCGTTGACCAGCTGCACCCAGAAGAGTGAGAAACCAAAATTCGACCTCCAGCTAACATGCGGAAAAAAGAGATAAGAATCTAACTGCCCTTTAAGATCAAATTTTGCAGACACACTTTCTTCCGAAAGAAACTCATCTATTCAATACTTGCAGCTTTCACTGAGAAAGTGAAAGCAGGGAGCCAATAAAACTTCCTTTTACCACCCAGTAAACAACCCCCTGTCGAGGAAGAAATGCGGCACACAACTACTATACTGCCTTCTGTTCTTCTGTTATCGTAAAAGCCAAGGGGAAAGAAGTCATTTCCGTCTAGAATGTTTGAAGGAAAGCTCCCTGCCTTTGTTAGAAAATCGACCCATTGAAAAATAAATAGCTAAAGATTTTAACAGTTACAAATACATATACTCCGTTACGCTTTCCACAGTTTCAATTTAAATAAAATACAAATAAAACTACTTAAATATTGATTAATTAAATAACATAATCAGAATTAAAAATTCGCGACACAACACAACTCAACTGAAGAACCAAATGAAAAATTTAGCATTGTCCATATCGATATAACTGGGCTATTCCCACCATCACACGAGAATAAATATTGCTTAACATGCGTCGATCGTTTTACTTGCTGGATGAATGTTATACCGAGAGAAAATATTACCACAGAAACAATCATAATGGCATTTTATGCAAATTGGATTTGTCACCTTCGTGTTCCATACAATGTGATCACAGATAGAGGAAATCAAAAGGAAGAGAAATATTTTTCGGAATAATTGTAATGGAAATTGATTAAAGGAATAAAACTTACATATTTTTTGCACAGATACTGTACATTATATCTAATGCAAAATGATACAAACTTCAGCACGGAGTAATATAAGATGAGAAGAAAATGATGTTTTTCGAGCAATTTGAAACGCTTATGGGAAATACTATTTTTCACCGAAATGATGACAGATATGAATCCTTCATGAGGGAAAGTGACCATTTTAGACACTAACATACATTTAACAATTATTACTCTATTATTGCTCTCACTAAACCTCTCAGGTGAGTGTGGAAGATATTGTCCAATTCGTCTTTTAACATGATTATGATATGCACAGTTTGAGGAAGATGATCTCTTTTTGAAACGCTTATATCTAGAGGGTTCCAGGCGTGCTTTATGGCATTTCAGTTTGGAGAATACGTAGGCCATTTCATGCTCTCATTAGCTTTCATTTCCATTGCTTTAGACTCTTAAGCTATCTTATATGGTCATGCGTTGTGGTACATAAAAAAAACCTGGGACTACTGTATTATGAAGATTGTGCAGCTTTCACTTTGTAGAGCTTCTCTTGCAAGAATCGACTGAAACACACATTGCCAAAAAGTATTTACGGGCAAATATAAGTTAAGGACGAATTCTTGGAAGTCAGTTTCTACAATAAAATTTAACATTTTCAAGCAGACCACTTTTTAGCTTCGTCGCTTTTTATATTGCTACATATAAGCTACACATTATATTCTTACATATACTTAAAAATCCAAGGTTCTAAGGATGGCCCCCTGATGACAGATCACGAGCGGCATGCTCCCCCCCCCCTCGGTACACAATTGTGGATGTTCACTCAGGATTTACGCATCACAAAAAAAGGCTGTTCTGTTTCCAGGGTAGTTCAGCATGAAACTAAAGATCAGTTTACACTTCTCCGAGTAAGCTCCGAGTGACTCGTAGCGAGCCACTCGGTACGACTTCCCGGAGAATGTAAACGCTTACTTCGACCGAGTAGAAACGTAGGGGAGATAAGTCAGCGAGTGCATTTCTACTTTGAACCAGTTGAAAATCTATCCGGGCAGTAAATTAGAGCAGTGTTCACGGAGACGCCATGCCCAATTTTTTCGTCATATCGAAAATGCCGAAGAGCGATAATCTAACTATGGCATTTTTAATACATATGCATCTTGTGAAGTATTATGGGATATTTCTCTACTTGAATATTATTACTACTATTGTTTGCCAGTACCTAAACATAGCGTGGATATAACTACTCATCAGAATGAATTTAGGTTTTTAATATTGTAGGAAAAACATAGAAGAAAATTAAACTAGGGTATCGGGTTCAAAATATTTATTTTAAGCATATTCATTTCTGAATTATTTTTAATCAAAAAACAATTAAATTAAATGTTATTCAACCACCCAATAAAATACAGTTTTCAATTAAAAAATAAATGAAAGGGCAAACATTTGATTTTGTTGATATAAATTTCGAAAAACCAGTATTATGGGATAATCCAAAAGATACATATGTATTAAAAAATGCCATAGTTAGATTATCGCTCCAGCTCGGCATTTTCGATGAGACGAAAAAATTGGGCATGGCGTCTCTGTGAACACTGCTCGATTTTACAGCCCGGATAGTATTATGAGATACTTCACTACCTGAATATTACGACCATTGTTTACTAATACCTAAATATAACTACTGATCAGAACAATTTAGGATTTTGAAATTGTAGGAAAAACATAGAAGAAAATTAAAAACAATTAAATTATATGTTATTCAACTACCTAATAAAATAATTCAACTACCCAATAAAATACAGTTTTCAGTTAAGAAAAATAAGTGAAAGGGCAAACATTTATTTTATTTTGGTGATATAAATTTCGAAAAGCGAGTTTCTACTCATGGCCAGTTACACCTAATAAAATATAATCTAAAAGTCTGAAATTTTGTTTTGTAGACTTTCTTTTTATTTGAACCATAAATTAGACTTTATTTACAAACGATCAGTCGGAAGTATTAAAATAAAAATCGCCGACCGAAGGCGTATGAGGCTATTATTAACATGTTAAAATCCGAGGATGCTGGAAAGTTCAAGCAAAAGATTAATAATTTTTGCTCAACCTCATACACAGAAAATGACCTCAAACACTTCTGGAAGAAATATGCTGATTGTGCATTTTGGCATTCGAAACAAATATTGCAGAGAACTGTAGAAGTCACCAGTCGTCAGAAACCGAAGCGCCATCTGCAGTTTTAATTTTGCTGGCAGAGCATCTCGAAAGAAGGTACTTTTTTTTCTGAATAAGGGGATCAACGATTTCCAATAAAGTTTCAAACTGTCCTTCACTCATTCGGATGAAGTTTTTGTAATTCTGGGCATCTTCGTCCCGAAGTTCATTTAAAAGTTGATTTGATGCTCATAATTCGATGATCTACCCAGTCACGTACCCCTTTCCTTTTCATCTTTTTTTTTTCTAAGAACAGAAATGAATTCATTGGAAGCTGCCTCGCGGACTTCAAGCACTGCAGCTGCCACGTCGGTTTCCATTTTGTAAACAAATAGAGGGAGTTCAGTCCTCTCGGATTGGTGTAAACAATCTATCAGAGTATAGGTCAGTTTTACTCGGATCGAGACGCTTGCAAGAGGGGCTCGTTTCGAGTCGCTCGGAGAGGTGTAAACTGGCCTTAAATTTTAACCCAGTGAATAGGAGTTGGTAAACCATGCCACATATAGTTTTGCTCTTTTACAAAATTACGTATATTTTATTTAACAGGAATAATAAAATACTTAGCATTTAGAACTACCAGGCTTTTGCCATCTTTCATGGACTTCATACTTCATGGCGCCAAATAAACAGCGAATTATAGAGTGAGAATGCGAGAGTTGTCACATAATATTTAGCAACATCAATTTACAGCAGTGTCTAATACGTCATTGCTGAAAGGACTGAAGGTGCTGGAGAAAACAAAAATTCGAAAAAAGTTCATTGAGCCAGAAAAGCTTGAGAAACTAAGTTCGATTCTCAGAGCAATTCCGTATGTATTTTCAGATTTCCATTTTAATAATTATTGCTTTTTTAAGGAATTCTAAACAGCTACTTTTAATATAATTAATCTTTATTTGAATGCAAAATAAAACTAGAAAATGCAGATAGTGGGAGGTTCAGGATCTACCGCGTCTCATCGTTAAATGTTTAAATGCTGAATGTATTGATGACACCTTAGGAACTGTTTGCTAAAAGTCGTCATAAGCGATCGTGTCTAAAATGCATTTAAGACTAAAATCGAAAGAGCGAATGTATTTCCTGCAAAACAGATATCTATAACTGGCTTAGTTATGAAATTAAATAATGAAGAATATGCATGAATGTATGTATGTTTATCGCATTCGGGGGGTACCTAAAACCATCAAATTTTGAATAATGTAATCCTTCACCTGAACATGGGCACCTGGAAGCCCAAATTTTGAATTTCGAAATTTTTAATATCTGTTTCATATTTTGTGTAATTTTAACAAATTTTTGATTAACAAACTCAACGATTTCAAACCGAACAATGGCAACATCGTACGAAAAAAAAATTTCATCTCCAGTGCGCGAAACTGTCTATCGGAAATTTTAAGATATGCTGTTTTTAAATATTTTATGATATTGCTGTTGAAGTGAATTTTATGTGATTTAAGTGCGGTGAACGTGATACTTAATAAATAACGGTAACACACAACACGTTTTCGAAATTTTTAATATTTGTTTCCTATTTTGTAAAACTTTTACAAATTTTTGATTAACAAACTCAATGATTTCAAAGCTAGCAATAGCAACTTTGTACGAAAAAAAAAATATTTTTATCCCCAGTGCGCGAGACTGTCTATCGGAAATTTTAAGATATGCTGTTTTCAAATATTTTATGATATTGCTGTTGAACTGAATTTTATGTGATTTAAATGCGAAGAACATAATATTAAACAAATAAAGTTAATACACACAACGTTAAAAAACGTACCTTTGGAAATAATGTAAAATCTGAAAGCTTTCAGAGTTTTTTTTTAAGTTCCTACCTTATTTGCTGGCTGCAATTTCTGTTATTTGTATCTTCGATGCATAAGAGCCTTGATCAATATTCCTAATACACTTGTGATAAAAAAATAAGCATCAAACGCTAGAAGAAAAGGTACGAATGTAAGAAGGTGAAACATACAGTTTAGATATGAAGTAGAGGTTGCATCGCCCGAATGCAAATAGGCAATGAAAATTAACATAAAACCGAAACCTGGAGTCACACCACTCAAAGGGGGGTTATACCGTGGCCTTCGAGAAACAAGGCCGTCCAGCTCTCTCGTGACGTCACCATACGGAGTGCGAAGAAACCTTTCTCCTCCACTGAAAGCGAATGAACCCACAGCGCGCTTATTGATCAGTACAAGCTAATTTTATGTTATTCCGATGTAAAGTAAATAGGAAATTATTAAATAAGTGCTATCTTAAAATTTATTAAATTAAGACTTCAGATATCTGGGCTTATTTTTCTTAACGCTTGATAAAAAATTTCACCTGGGTGATCAATAATTATTTTTTTCATCCCATTTTACTTTCTGTAGTTTGGATAACACTTCATAACGCAAAAATGTCAAGCTTTCGAACTGAAAATACTGCACATTATTTTTCATTTGTAGATAAACATGAAAATTATGAATAAAAAGAGTATTTTACAAGAACCCAATTTTTCTTTACAAGTTTTTCTAAATAATAGATAATTTTTTTCAGTATGGCGAAAAGATAAAAGAACGAGTATTTTTGGGTTTTTTAAAACAAAATCTATTGTAAAAAAGTTCTTTTATAATAAACTAAATACTAAAAAAGGTATATTTTGTCATTTATTTATTGGTATAAATAATTTAAAATGTAATTTGTTATGATAATTTTTAATGCCAGCATTATTTTAAAATGGTGTTACTGAAAAAACTCTGTTCGCCATATTCTTATAGAATAAAAACCAAAGATCTATTTTTAAACTTTCACAGAAAATCATTTTGCTTTAGTTTTGTCGGCTGTCTTTATTAGATCATTTTTTTGATTAAGATATAAATTCTTACTATTATCTAAATTACTCTAGCAAAATCTTGATACGTCCACGTTTAAATTTATGAAAATAATAATTAATTTCCGACCTCTCTAGATTGAAAGTTGTTCCTGTAACTGTGTGCGAGTTTTGATATAACGTTTTGAAAGGGACGCATTCCAGAATTATACTTTAAAATTTTAATTTGCAAGGTAGTTAGCCGAGGTTCCCACATCTCGTTACCGAAGTGCACGTGGTAGAGCCTATATCATATCAGGGAAAGTGCAATGACAGTATAGGATACCGGACGTCCCTTGCACAAGCACTTCATTTCCCCCAGTATATTTTATCTTTTTAATTATTTATTCTCTTGCATCTATTTGGAACACCATATACTTTATAGCTCTTCGAAAATTTATTCATTTTGCTAATTCAACTGGTTTAACAATATTTGTTTTTCAAGTTTTGTTTATAATTTTTTTTAAATATACTATTAATTACAATTTTCAGAATAAATTTGAAGATGTGACAAAAAAGAGTTGAAAGGGTAATGTGTTCCCTTAAAATATTATAAGCACACGAATTTGAATTTTTAAATGAGAAACATTATTACTTTCAAATTTCTACAACTTATGATGACAAGTGAATTAAAAATAAAAGCTGAGATAAATTATATACTACAAATGCTATTTTAAATTCCAGATTTTGTATATTTTCCCGATTATTGCTTTATAGTTGAGCACTGAATTTTCTACTGAATATTTAATATTATATGATTAATATATAATCGTATAATATTAGGCATTTCTGCGGTATATGAAGTAAAATTTATTATACATTAAATAATCCTATAGTATTATGCACTTAATTAATCGTCAAAATATTCACATGCAATTTATGAAGCAACATGCATTTATTAACAAAATTATGGAATTCACTTTAAGACAAATTACAGGAAACAAGAGCTTATTGTACTGCATATTTACATTAGCAATGATTTATTGTTTACTTTTACATTTTACACTAGTTATTGTATACTTTTATATTTTATACTAGTTTTTCATTATAAATCATTTTGTCTTTAAAAACAGACATATTAAACCTATCGAATATTTAATTTTCTTTAAGCATAAATGAAATCATAAGAATGAAAGCTCACCCTGCTGTTTTTAGTTTGAAACAAGTCCTTTCGCTTTATTGCACGGATCCACTTTTCTTTCAGATCGGCACCATTAGGAAAAGCGAAAATGTTCACTTTGGGTCCAGATTTGTAATTGCCGTTACATCGCGGCACTGAGCACATGTAAGGCATTATATTGTTTCTGGAAACACTCACAAATTACCCAAAACCTCAAATTTAAATATCCAGCGTCAGAAAAATCCCGGTATATCTCGAGATTAGGTCAAGAATTTCAGTTCAACCTCTTCTTTCGAAGCAATGGCGACTGACAATTAACCTTTGACCCAGCGTTGCCCTCACCCCAAAGAAGGGATGCACTCTCTGGAATGACGTCACACGCTCAACATCACTAAGCTGTAGGGCCTTGTTTCTCGAAGGCCACGGTTATACCGGATTTACGCGTCAGTTCAAAAGCAGCGATAGTTCCGTGTAATCCGAGATAGCCAAAGCGGAAAGCATGAGTCGAAGAACACCATTCGGCACGATGAAGTGCGTTGGGGGGCACTTTTTCGTGCCAAATGGTTGCCAGTTTTGGGTTATTGCAGGTTAGTGCAAGATAATCCTCTGCTGCGTGAAAGATGAATGTTAATCGTAGTGCTGTGGAAGCGTTACCAAACGGATCAAAACCCCTGTAGAAGACTTAGGTGTGGAGGATGGATGCTTATCACAACGGCAGACGATTGCTCCCTGTTGCTATGTGGAAGACGCCGTAGATCCCTGACAGCCCGACAGCTGACGTCGCATCTCTCTGCCGCTGCAGGACGGCCCATATCCAGCCAATCTGTGTCGCGTCGATTACTTGAAGGTGGACTGTACATCCGAGGACCTGTGGTTTGTGTTCCTTTGTCCCCACTGCATGTCAGAGCGCGGTTGAATTGAGCCCGTGAACATCGCCAGTTGGACACTAGAGCAGAGGAGCCACGTACTCTTTACAGATGAGTCTATTTAATATCCATATTAATTCCTGAAGGGAAGTGATGTTAGAAGGGCCAGGGACAAACATCGTCGAAAGAGACCACTGTACAGGAGAAGTCTTACTTGTATGTCTTTGGATAGCAACGAAAGGCCCCACCGACCGCGACGTGATCCCTGGTAGTTCCATCATATCGCGACGAAATTCTACATCCTAGTGTGCGTCCTTTTATCGCTGCAATGCATATCGAAGCTATATTTATGGATGATAACGTCCGCCCTTATAGACTGGAGAAGGGCGGAAATTACCGCAGAGTGAAACCATTCCACATCTGTCATGGCCTGCTAGATTACCAGACCTGAATCCCAAACAGCATATATGGGACATGTTGAGACGACGACTAGCAGTTCGCAGTATACCTCCAGGCACCTTCCACGATTTCCAACATGCATTACTACAGGAATGGACGCTACTGCCGGAAAAAGTGATCAACAACACTATTCATTTTGCCTCGCCGTTGCCAAGTATGTATTTCAGTTAGAGGGTATCATATTCGTTATTAGGGTTATTACCATGATGTTTCCATTGCACATTCTTCCATCCATCTGGTCTTTCTCGATGTGATGGTCGTAATGCATGTGTTTCTGTATATCTTTGCTTTATTGTTTGTTGTCTGGTCTAGTAATACCACATCAATCTCTTGGATCACGCATATCCATTAAGTAATTTTTGTTTTATTCCGTGTTTACCTTTTTTGCTTATTTTCTGAGTAGGACTGTATTTGCTCAGCTTACTCAGAAGTTCATTTTGATCAGCAACAAATGTATTCATTTGATTCAGAAGAAAAATTTTATTAGCTCCGAAGCAATAAAAAGACACAATAACTCGGAAAGCTCGTTATGAAATTTAACTATCTGAAATCAGGCTCCCATAAAAAGATTTCAAGTGTTGCTGAAATATTCATGCAAAATTTGCTTTTGATGTAACTCAAAGACTTTTTAGAAACTGTATAATTAAATCTTTCATAATTTTACATCAGGTTTTATGATAGACATATTTTTGAAGTTTTCAAATGATAATTTATAAGTGAAAATGAAATTAGTTAACTTTTATGTTAGATCATGTTTTGGAAATAATTGTTAATTTTTTTTGTGAATAATTGTTTACTATACTCTCTCAGATCTAACTCTTTTCAAGTCTTTTTTTATTTATCATTAAAAAAAAACTAATCGACAAGTTTTGGGTAACTTAGCTTTGCGTATTATTGTTTGATATTATTCTGCTCAGATGACTTGCTGCTATCGAAGCCTAATTATATACACATAACCTTAGCATCAAACAAAGTTAAAACTCAAAAAAGCTTTATTTCTATTACTTATAGCTGACAAACTAAAATCTCAGAAGTAATAGGAATGTACCTCGCTACTTGCAGGGGTTTCTAGCTAACACAAAGCATTTAAATTACAAAGAACACAATCTGACTTCACGCGTGCGAGCTTTGACTCCAACTCGCTCTCCTCCGTCCTACAGAAAAGCACATCACTCACCAGCTCTTTCTAGGACAGAAGCTAACGAGCTTTGAGAGGTTGTTTAATCCCTGTATATGTTGAACTTTAGCTATGCCAATCGAAGCTTTTTAAATACCATTTTCGTTGATCATTTAAACTTCATATGAATTCTGATAAAGGCTAATGGAAAAATAAAAAAGACCGTAAGAAATGAACATAAAAATAAATAACTGGCGCATTAAATAACACTTATTTGGATTTTCCATGCTTTTTGAGGCATTTTTTCGTATATATTACCTTTCTTTAAATGCTGTTAAAAATTTTTGAACTGCTACCATAGTGAAACTTCTACTGGACAAGAACCAGGAATATTTGCATTTGTATATATGCTACAGAAGACCGAAGGTGAAAAGGAGTTTAAACTCACATCATGCGTTTTCATTTGACACCTCAAGTGCTTTAACCTTTAAAATGCTATTTATGGGACATTTATAAATTGCTTTTCCTACTGCTTATTCAGGGTGTTTCGTAATTTATCAATGTATGCCAATAATACTAAATAATTTAATTTTGGAAAGAAAAGTTACACGTACTTTTGTAATTTTTTTTTGTCTATTTACAGTTTCATAAATGACTTAACTTTGCTTAAACAAATAAATTATAAACAGGATAAAAAGCTGCTCAGCAAAACTTTTGCAGCATTACCTAAAGTGATTTAAGTTAATTAAATCAATGAAAGAAATCTAAAATATCAGCACATTCTCAATTAATACTTTTTTTTTCCAATGGGCCCTCAGCTGACTTCGGCTTGGCCATTACTGAGGCAGGAAGTGGTGGCCACTTTGTTATGGATGCACCTAATAGGTGGGCCGCCTTTGCCTCCTATGAAGGAACGGACAATTACAGCCATACCTTCCCCAGAATTCGAACCCAGGCCGTTTGGTACCGTAACCGGCTCCCCTGACCACTATACCACCTGGGCGGCTTCACACTTAATGAAAAATTATAGCATATTTTAAGTTCAACATGCAAAATTATAAAATTCACCAACATTTGGCAAAAAGCTTTCATGTAAAAATGAGAGGTACAAAGCCAGAAATTCGAATTTATAACTATGATTATACTAATGATAGTTTCAGTAAGAGGCCCATGGTCATATTGAACCCATCTGTAATCATGGAAAAGTAATGTGCTCCTATATACCTGTATATTCCTTTTTTTTTTTGTTTTACTGCATCAGTTTCTCATACCTAATGTATTCTATGTAAATGCTTTGTTAGTACAAGCTGCTGGTTCTCATCAGCTTGCTCCTGAAGAATTTTATTTAAAGCTTATACTAACTAAGACTGATTTCTTGCCTAATTCCAAACTACTTATTAGCTATAGTTTACAAACACATTAGCTAGAATGTCTTCAAAAATTTTTGATAATTTGTTCTGCATATTGTTAGCCAGCTTTTAGTATGTTGTTGTAACTTGGAGGATGATACTTTAATGCATTAACAGCAGCAGATACACTAAATCTCTTTATTTTTGTTTTCAGCTACTGCTATTTAGTTGTTATGATTGCTTAATCAGTTAAGGCAAAGCGCGAGGGGCTATTTCCTTCAAGAAGGAATACCTTCGTGAGAGACTTTCGAAGAAGTACTTGCTCATGTTTATGTTACTCATGGGAAACTCGTTAATATTTCCCATTCCCAGTAAGTCCCAATTATTTCTTTAGTTACTATTAATTTCTCAATTCACAAATGGCAATTTACGATTAGCACAGTGACGTAACAGCTTACACATCTCTTTCACATGTGTCACAGTTGTGTCTAATATAACACTGAAGTAGATGATTTTCTATCTTTTCTCAGAAAAATAGCATTTTACAGTTGCACATATTACACATCTGTCGTTTCTAAAGTTAATAACAGCCATAAAAATTGTAATTTTGTTAAGTATATTACCTAAATGTTATGTGCAGTTAGAAAATATTTAAATATAACAACTCCTTGAAAAAGGCATGACATATTTTGGAAATATTTCTAAGAAAAATGGGAATGGAAAGAAAGTTTTAGCCCCTTTATGCTGTGTATCCATGCCTCTAAACAATGAGACAAAACTTAATATTCGAAATTGTGAGACGATTCATTGTTGTCTTAACTATTTGCGCTGGAATGACGTGTCTTCTATGCAGAGATGCTTTTGTCTAAGAATTAATGACTATGGGTTATATATGTCAATAGACAAAAGTGATCGTTTGCGTTAATTACAGAACACAGTAGACGGCCTAACTGGAAGATCTGGAATATTTCCGCACCTCAAAAATATGTGTTAATAGATGAATCTCTAATGAAATAGAAAGGCCATACGCAGCGAAAGCAATTCAGTCCATCGAAAAAAGCAAGCTTCGATATTGAGTTTTATAAACTATACAAATCAAAATTGGGATACCGTATCATATTTTAACTATTCATATTAAAAAACTAAGAAGCTGATGCATTAGAAAATATTGCCAGTAACTAGTTATTGTTTATAGATACTGGTATTCTTCATCAAGCCTGTATCGAAAATTGGAGATCTATAAAATTAATGCCGTAAGAACTGTTAGATCCAAATCAAAAAGTATGGCAGAAGAATTCGCAGGGGCAACATTTAAAACGATTTGAAAACTTTTTAAGGTTATGTACTAAAATTTTCGCTGTGTAAACCTTTGTGACGGAACCTAATATCGTTTCAGAATGTAATGACGGCAGTAGTTTACTAGAACTACAGGATAATTACTTATTTATTTTTTCAATGGTGAGAAAATTTGCAAAATATTTTAAAAGTATTTTTTATTTAATCTTTGTAGCATTTTTTAATTCTTAACTTTTATATTTAAGGAAATATGAAAAATGTTATTAAGGACTCATTTTCGAAATTAAATGTAGTAGAAAAATTTAAAAAATTACTTTTGACATTTTCTCTAGAAGACTTCTGCCACAAAGTACAAAAAAAGTTTTCAAAGAGATAACTTCATTAAGCTGTTCAGAAAGCTAAAACGTGGCTCTGAAATTTCATTATAAAATAAAATTACTGGAAACTAGTTTGCCACTAAAATTTTTCATATGCTCTTAAAATTGAGCACTTTTTGAAAATGTACTAACTTTTTAATGGGTCTTAAGTGAATATTTTCTTAAGAAGATAAAAATGCGTTTCGGTTGCTATTGAGTGATATAAAATCTGTTTCCGTAAGAGACTGTTTAAGATGAATTGATATTTTTATTTAGAAGCATGTCTCGATACTACTTTCTTTCGCATGAATAATTCCCTTTGTTGTTTTATTTTTAGCGTTCTGTAATCGGTGTAAAAAAATGCCAGACTTATAATTATGTGTAGAAGAATATAATTTATGTTTCATAGAGAAAGACATAATTTATGAAGTTTATAAAGACACAACATATTCGTAAATGATATGGAAGTTTAAAAATGGAGCATGGACATTTGCTAGTTGAACATTCTTCAACACACGTTTTACGTCAGATGGGCTTCAATATATGATTAAGTGCTCGTCATTAGGTTCATCTGTACTGTTCATTCCAATGTGATTTGCTCGCTTCTTTTCCTCCTGTAACTCTGGAAAGAAAAATGAGTATCGAAGTTAAATACCATAGATAAATCAGAGCAATCAGTCGTTATAATGTGAATTTATAGCAATGGCTTAAGAGTATCTTCTATAAAATTCTGCTTTAGTGTCAATAACTGTTTGATAAACAGTTGAAAGACTGGAAAGTTTTAAGTTGCATTCTAGCATCGCAGTTAATGGAGTTTTTTATCTCACTTTATTTGCTTTTAAAACTGAGTTAATCAGATAATTTACTTTTACGTACCAGCTATAAAACCTATATAAAATCCTTTTAAGATCCATAAACTCTTTACCCACTTTTCTTTTGGACTGAAAATATCAAAAGACTCTGATATAGGTGTAAGTAATTATTTGTGAAGAAGATTGAGAAATGATTCAGTGTGTTTAACTACAGCCAACATGGCAACATCTTGTGATTGAACAGTTACAAAAATACTTCCCTTTTTGAAATATTTTCGGGATTTTCGAAATACACTCTGAAAATATTTCTTAAGTTTTGAATAGTTCAATGATTATAGTAAAATAATCACTAGATATGTTTTTGTTATATTTTAATAATTATACTTAATTACCTGTATCAGGTATAATTTTTTTCTAACATGCAGAATATTCTGATATTTGAAGTCATTTGCTGGCATGCCTGTAAATTTTGAAAGGCGTTTACTTGAACAACACGCAGAGATTTAAACCAACTTTCGCAAAAGCTCTTTTATAATTGTAATTGCTTTCTTATTTGGCCTGAGGGAGGAAATCAAGGTTTCAGGACAAAAGCGTTTTATAATATGAGAAAGAAATCACTAATTCTGGAAGATGTGCACAGTAAGATACGGTACATGTTAACCAGAAGTAATCTACAGCATTTCATTCGATTCAGACGTAAAGAAGAAGAAATAAACGGAAATCAATATGTCATTGTAATTTTGCAAGTATTACACTCTATCTTAGTTCTGAAAATAATATTTTTTAGAATAAAATCTTAACATCAACAGCTAAAATCATTCCTTGATAACGAAATATTAATTAGCAGGATATTAGGTTTCAACACTTTTTTTTTTTGCCAACAGTTGAGAAAACGGATCCGTGAGAAAAGAAATTTGCTTCTGCAATTTCTCTTATTAATATAACAACTCTATTTGAATACATGACCAATGTGATTTGAATACATGACGAAGTGATTTGAATACATGTGATACTATTTGAATACATGAGGAAGAGGGAAAACTTTAAAGGGTATTCTTACAGTAAATTTGCTGATAAAAAATCATAGGAAAATTTACAATTCGCAATATTTTAAATTTGTGCAGGTTACTATAAAAAGAACAGTATAAACATAAACTTAAGAAAGAACAGTGTAAATTTGCTTCAAAATGAACGGCTAGGGTAGCAATGGAACAATACATACGGATACTAACCTTGGAGCTCTCTCTTATCGAGGTAATTTCGGATAGCGTTTTGTATGAAAGGTATGTCCATGAGTTCTTCAGGGTTCAGTTCTCCATTCTCATCCTGATCATACTGTTGAACCATGTCCACGACAAATCGAAGTGTCCTAGCAATCCGTCTCTAAAGAAACAGTAAAAATATTTAAATATAATAGCGCAATAATTTAAATGCATTATTGTTATCGTTGCATACCTTTTCATTTGTATATTTTAAAATGTAAGCGCTATCAAAAATTATTTATTACTATAAAATAAATTTGCTTGAAACAGCTTTTGCTAAATATTGGGATATGAAAATTACACAATTTCCATGGTAATCATACCATGGTTTTTAGATTAATTACATCATTATAAATTATATGCTGCAGGGTTTTTTAGAAACAACATAATTGAACAAAATGCGTTATGAGAAAATTTATACTTATTTCACAAAGTTTAAAAAATATCAAAAAGTAATTTTTGAAGTGAAAATTATTGCAATTATTAAAAACAACAATTTAAAGGATTTCTTTCAACAGCAGTTACTATGTTGTAACAATGCACAAAACTGATGTTTCTTTCGACTGAAATTTCTATTCGTGAATAAGATTAATTAAGCTGTAGATTTAAATTTTAAATTTAGATTTTAAAAATGTGTATTCAGGAAACTTTTTGTTATAAATATAAGCCATTTTGGAGTTTCCATGGCAATGGCATAATATTAAGAACATATATGATATTTCAAAGTTATAGCACTTAAGAGAAAAGGAGCTATAAATGTTTTTACTTGAATTAGTAACAATTTCAAATGCAATTAAACACAGATTTAGGGTTTTCAAAGGATTTACGTTAAGATTAACGTTAAATGGGATATATGATTAAATCGAGAGCGCATTTTAATTTGTAGAGTCTTTAGGATTTTTGGATGCAGGCAAGGTGAAAAATGAGCAATGCCCTCGCCGGGCCTTGAACTACAGACCTATCGAATACGCGCTGAGCGTGCTGGCCATTACACCGCGAAGGCATGCTAAGAAAGCGGGAGAAATACCTTACAAATTCAGCTTTAGATTTAACGTATAATACTGAAGTACAACCACAAATGATAGAAGATTTTGGTTGTACTTGTTAGTTACCTAGAATATTAAAAATTATAAATACACATACAGCAAAAATTGAAAATCTTGGGCAAAATGTTATGAATTTTCATCTTTTACCATGGTCTGCACAATTTACTTAAGTTTTCTCATCTGCATTTTTTTTTTCAGCAAACAATTTTTTCGTTGAATTAAATTTGTTATATCTCATTCAACCAACAGAAATAGCAACATTTTTAACTCTCGCATTTGAATAAATTCTATGTATTTTGATCTCCCACCAACATGTATACGTAGGTCAGGGAGGTAACATTTTCGGTCCGAACACACGATAGTGAATTTTCGGTGAATAAACACGAATTAGAGTCTCCAAAACACATTTTCACTACTTTTGTGATGATGTCTGTCTGTATGTATGTGACAACTTTTCACGTATAATGACTCTTATATCAACATTTCAAAAAGTTCCATTTTCCACATTTAAGCTTTCTGCATACATGTTAAGAGTTGATTAGATTTGGGGCAAAACTGAGCAACCGGAAGAAGTACTTTACTTGAAGGATATTAGTGAGACTTCGAACCCCAGAAACGAGCATGAACTTGACGGCTCCGTTAAAGGAAAAAAATGGCACGCAATATCTTTACCTCCCGCCAGTTTATATACCAGTATATAGATAAGGGAGGCAATGTTTTCAATCGAAAAATTTGATAATGAATTTTCAGTAAATAAGCACGAATAAGGGTGCCCACAACACTTTTTAATTATTTTTACAATGATATCTGTCAGGCTGTGTATTTGTATGTGTGCGACGATACTTTCGTCCTCGATAACTCTAATATGAAGCTTCCGAAGATTTCTATTCGAAACATATCTAAGCTTTCTGCATTTATGCAAAGAAATTTTAGGCAAATTTGGACTAACGGAAGTGGTACTTTACAGGAAGCAAAAACAGTCGTTAAACTGCAACAGGAAGAGAAACTTTAATGGAAGCCCATAACAGTTTTAATGAAAAACTATATTAAAATATTGTTGGAAGATTTAAGTATTTTTTGCATAATGAAACTCGGAAACCTCAATCAATATGCGCGAAAAGGTGTAACATTGACGAGTTTGCACCAACTCGGAGCCTTAGCCATTCAGTCATTTTAGCCATTCAAGCCATTCTAGCATCCATCTTTTGGAAATGATCTTGCAGCAAGAATAGTGCTTAAAAGGTAATACCAATATTACTTTTTCAGAGGACTAAATTAGTTTATGTAAGTGTTTTGAACATTTTTGAATTATTAACTCATTTTAACTGTATCTGAAATTTTAAACCTATTTTAATTTCCTCAAGTCGAGTAATATTTGTTCTATCTTAATAAATAAATCACAGTTATTATAACTTAGTATTCTTTTGTAAACGTGCGAGAGAATTACTTACTCAAGGGACTTAGTAAAGTACTTGAAGTTTTAGTGCAGACACTACATTAATTACGAGACTGTACTTAGTTACGAAGTTTGAGAAATTTTCTTTTGAATATGCTCTTAAAAATTTGAAATTCTAAAAAGGAGTATATTGTAGAATTTTAGGGCATATCATGTTAAAACTTTTCTTGTTTCTGAAGATAACTAATTATCGAGTTCAAAAGCATTTGTAACGAGTAATAATGCCTGTTCTAAAAGAATCAGTTTAAAATGAAAAATTAACAGATGAAAATTATTGAGTTTGGAAATTTAAAATAGAACAACTTCTCATAAAAAAAAGCTTTAAATACCGTCGTATTTGAAGATAAATCTGAAACGGATTGTGATACTTGGTTAAAAAATGACCGAAAAGCTAAAGCTTTAACTAGTCTAAGTACACTGGTGTGCAAAAATTAAGGACGAAGTCGAAAAATTAGCATATCAGCTGAACGAAGAGGCAGAGCGGACAGAAAGACCAATCAGGAGATTAAGTAAGGTGATGTACGGTAGCACATGCGCAGATATGCAGGTAGAAGTAATGGGGGAGTGTCTGAGTAGTATAAAGCATGTTGTCGGTGTAAGATCAGTATTTCTGGCAAAGAGATTGCACGCCGTATAGCAGTTAAAATCACACCGAGTTGCTGCCTCAGCGAGAAATGGTGAATAATCAATCTGTTAGACGACATCTGGATGCTTTTACCCGAGGTCGAATCATTGGGAAGTTGGAGGAAGGCCGCAGTGTGACAAGTGTGGCTGCA
>KK119629.1:93693-107956 GCA_000611955.2 Stegodyphus mimosarum
GATGTTTCGGCCTTCAGTCGCATTGCGCTCCATGCTACTTTTTCAATAAAGATTCTTTTTATCCCTCTGATTTCTCTTTTAGTAAGTGTTGCTTACATTACTCATGTCCTTACGTATTGGGGATCTTACGGTATTAAATGTGTTGATTTGGAAAGCTTTTGTACAAAGTTATATTGAAAAAACCGTCTCGTCCTTAATTTTTGCGCACCAGTGTATTTCAGATTCACAAAATTATCCATGTTTTACAAATTAAATCTGCCAAAGAAGTATAGCAAAAGTTAAAATCAGTTCATGAATGCATAAATTTAACTAACAAACTGTCTCTTCTTAGAAAATTATATCCTGTTTGATGTAATGAAGCTTGAAAATGCAGTTACACATTAAGACAGTTTTAGATTTTGCTGAAGAGCGGCGTAGTATAGGTGAAGGAAGTAGAGAAAATTACTTGAGAGTAATTTTCTCTAATTTCTATAGAAAATTACTTGATAGTAATTGTACTATGCCAGATTCTTATAACTCGTTAATAACTGCAATAAAGAATAAATCAGGAACTGAATTGTCGTTAGAACATGCTAAATATAAATTAACAGAAGAATATTGTAGATGTTCAAATTTTGATTCAATTGCTTTAAAAGGTAATAAATATCGCACATATTGTAACACAAATAATCATGTAAAGATCATTCAGTTCAGTTCAGATGACATGAATTTGGCAGCCTTTAGTCACGACTCTGGCTTTTATCGCCTATCTTGGTAATTGCCCTAGGGCTTGGAAAGATGAAATTAAAGGAGGTAACCTCCACGCCAACCGGCGAAGCTAAACTCAGTACTTATGTACAGCATTTGTAAGTATTAAAGATGAACCTCCAAAAACAACAAGCATCTGGTGCCGCTGGAGCTGGTGACAAAAGCATAGTAATACAATATGGAATGACTTAAAATAAAAGGAATTTTATATGTAAAATGTTAAATAATTTGAAAAAATATTTAAGATAAAATCAAACAATCAGTAATTGATCAAATGTGCTAAATTGTATAAAATGATAATCAAATGTACAATTAAGTACTATTAGGTAAGAAAAATAATTTTTGCAAAATATGAAAGTAAGTTAAGATTATGCTGGAATCTGATAGGCTCATGTAAAGATTGAGTGTTTCCCTTTAAAATCCAACACTAGGACTTACTCGAACACAGATGTAAATAAAAGGGAAATAAGAAATTTTTAACGTTTCCTTAATTTTAGAAGCCGATATCTGCGTATCTTTTCCGTAAAACAGGGCACGGTAGTATATCAATCGATACGCGTTATAACGACTGTCCCATTACAATAACTCGTACAAAAAGTTCCAACTGCGTATTAAAGCAATTTTTGTTATCATGGCCACTTGTTATATCGTGCTTTTCTGTTGAATTATAAAAATATATTTTTCTCGATTGATAATTACCTTATTAGATTAAATAAGATTTTGATAGCATTAAAATTACGTTCGATATTAGGCAATTTTCTTAAAATTAAGTCTATTTAAATAAGTATTAAAATTACTATACATGACAAAATATCCTCTGATTAGCCAGTCTCGTAATTGAAAAAGACTGCATAAAACTAGCTAATGAACCATTCGGGTACTTACCAAAAAGAAAAAAATAGTAACTGTGAAAAGGGCAAATTAGAATTTTAAACAAAAATAAATGCAATTTCAAACGTTTTATTTATTTTTTAATGGTATTCAGTATTATACTACATGAAAGCAACGTAAATAATTTAATTAGCTAACTAAACTTTAAAAGCGGTTACGGATTCGTAGCCAACACTGTCTGTCCTTAAGAACTTTATTAATCTTTCCCCTAAACTGACTTCTTTTCATGCAGGGGAAAGCATTTGACCTGCGACAATAATGCAAAATCCTTTCTTAGATCTCTTTATTGGGACATCTAATGAATCACAGAAGGTCCTTGTGTCGCGTACCTATGTTTTTACAGTCTTTGTCACAGTTTACCTCCAGAAACTCGGAAATTGCTTTCACACTGAGATCGAATATCAAAATGTCAGGAGTGCAGAATCGCTACTGGCCTTTATAATTAGCAACTTGACTTCAAGTCGCAGGGACACTGAACAAGGGATCAGCTGAAACGAAAGAAGCTTAAGAAACCAGCCAATTGTCCTATCTTAGGGAATAAAAATAACGATATGCAACCAGTTTTCTTTACAAATTTGCTTTTAATTGACATTTGTACAGCTTCTTTTAAGTGTAGTTTCTAATGATGCCTATCTGGAGCTACGCAAAAACGAAGCTGGAACGAAGGTTAAAGTTCTGAAACGAAAAAAGATTTAGAAGCTTCTTATTCTCAAATATACACAAAGCTCTGGTTTTGCTTCTGTAAGAACGTTATACATACTTTTTTTACGGAAGAAAAAATACCAGTCTCTTTCTGTTTTGGTTCAAAATTTAAAACTTACACACATGAATCTAATTCAGCAAAACATCTTATGCTCACAGAAGTCTTGGGTTCTTATAATACTACATTTCTTCTACACCCCTATTTACGCCACTGTACGTAATATGATTATCGTAATATGTGGAAGAAAATAGGGGAATTTAAAAATGAAAAAAAATTATTTATTGTAATTAATGAAAGTAAGCATTTAAATTCAAAACAGCCCTCTAGAAAAGAGAAGAAACTGCGAGAAATGAGACAGTTAAATGCATCAACAAGAAAATAAATAAATGCATTTTTTTATAAATAAGAAATACAATTGTTTATATTCCGCAGTTTTATCTGAGTTGTGCTGCCATCTATGAAACAACATAGCCATGAGGCAGGCATGTTTCAATGATTTTTCATAAAATTATGTTTCGCGAAATTATTTTCCGTGAAATTATGCATGTTCAATGATTTTAAGAAAACTGAAAAGAAATTTCATAACTTTTTAAATTTTAACTTTAAATTTCATTTATTTCTGCTAAGTTTGCCCGTTAGGAATCGCTTTGTTTGCAATTCGAGTTTGCGTCTACAATATTTTCCTTGTCTGCTTAATCGATTCCAAGAATATGTAATTTCAGCTGTTAGTCAAATTCAGAGGTTTTTCATTTCCGAAAAAAACTTGGAATTATAAGCCGGGATACACTGCATGTGCTGTTCAGGTTAAGCATCCTTGCCTTTTTGCTCTGTACTGACATCCCTAAATATCGAGCAAGATATTTTTACGGAAGGAAAATTGCTTCCTAAATGTAAACAGAACAAAAAATTTCCTCTTAATGATTTTGCGATTTTGCAACAGTTAGAAGCATTACACCTTCTTTGGTATTAGAAATGCAATAATACCGCAGATTCTTATAACAATGATAATTCAGATATAGTATAAATCAAATGCGTTTTAAATTATATCAATTAAATGCCTTTTAAAATGTACATTAAAAGTTTAAATTATTATTAAGAAGAGCATTTATTTCTTTTACATTCTGCAGTTTCTTAAGTATTTGTAGATCGATAAATTGGAAGACATAAATTACGGTGCTTTGCCAGTTTGCATCGAGAACTAGATATCCGGGAAGTTGCGTAGAAGTTAAATTAAAAATATTACATGTTGCCTAATGGCAGCATTTGTGAAGTTGTTCGGATGATAAATGCATGACAATGTGACATAATGTAATGTCCAAAAATTTTCGACAGATTTCTTTAAAAACAGTCAGTAAAATATCACAAGCTCCCCCCCCAAAAAAAGCCTGTTTGAAAGTTATTAAGCACATGTACTATTGAAGATCGAACGAAATGGTATTTAATTTCTAATATACAATCATAGCACTACATTCAGAAGTTTTATCCTAAAACTAATAATGAAAGGAATCTTTACAGGAAAAAGGAAAGCATTCTAAAAAACTGGATTAAAAACTAATAAGAAATATTTGTGTTACCTCCATGCTGCATGATGTGTTTTATTATAACCTATTTTTTTCCTTCATTACTTTTAATGAACTACGATTTTTGAGTTTTTTCAATTTATTTAAATTTATTATGGAATTTCATAATTATTTTTATCTTCTTTAAATGAACATTTACTAGCTGCCTTTGCAGGGCTTCAGCGACTTATATTCTAGGAATTATACCACCACACTGCGTTCCAGACTTTCACTCCTCTAGGATGATATTCAGCACAACTTACTGGAAAAAAAAGAAGAAGGAGAGAAGAAGAAAATTTCTGCTTATTACGAATCGCTCACAGAATGTCCATTTTCGGCATTTTGACACTTATCTTAGAAAAGAGATGGCAGCACTAGCGGAACTTTTTATCATTGATGTACGGAAGTGAGCATCATTTCCGAAGTAACTTAACAACAGTGGTCTCAAACTAAAAAAATTGGATGCGGGGCCGAATGCTTGATTTGCAAGTAGCTGACGGGCCAGAAAGTTCTTTCTTTTTTTTTTATTTTAAAAACATTTTTAGCAAAACATAAATAAATAAATAAATTCTAAATTTCACTTCCTGAATGTTTATCAAAAGATACATAAGCAATAACAATAACAAAGGGGAAAAAGTAAAAAATTATATTTTAGTTTCTGTCTGAAGTCTATAGGTTGGTCCAAAATACTTGAAAGAAATTTCTGTCGCTTATACTTCGTAATGCAAACGAATTGACAACAAAGTATTAAATTTCAAACTAACATTTATTTCAGATAAATTCAATATGTTAAATTAATCACTAAATAACTTACTTTAACTAGAAAACCGCTAATTTCAAAATACCGAAAAGAACCAGCACCTGTCGGCTGGCAAACTAACAGGTTTATAACTTGGGCTAGATTAATCCATTAGGCATATGTATTCCGATACGTAGTTTCTTGTATTATCTTCACAATAAATGATAAAAAACTGCTGTTTGTAAAAATGTTTACATTATCAAAATCTTATAGTAGTTGTAGACACTGAACAGTAATCTAATTGTATAAGTTTGTTCCCAAATTTCTCTGTATTTTGCGCCTAAAAGTAAATAAATCTTTCTATTAATAACTTACTTATTGGATGTTTTCATCACGAAAACCTAAAAAAAAAGTTAAATTTTACATTTACAAAAAATCACTCAAACTTGTACTAGAAATATTTTCACAGAGTTCTTTATCTTATTCTCAGAACATATTGTAACAGGAAAGACATATTTAGGTTCAGTATTTTAGAAAATGAACTTGTAACCGAACTTCTTGAACGCCTTGTATTTTTCTCCATAATAAAATACTTGGAAAACTATATTTTCCTAGTTTAGCTATCTCTATCGTGCAGTAGATCGATAAAAGACTTAGTACACTTGAAGGGTTAGGTGAAAGAAAAATTGGTTATACTAATATTGGAAAAAATGTGATGATCAGAAATGATAATGATCAAGAAGAAAGCCTTTAGAAAAAGAAAGGTTTCTGCTCAATTTAGATCACATGCTAAAAACCGAAATGGGAAGAGGATGTACTAAGTGCTATAATAAATCAAGGTCGAAACATTAACAATTGGTATTTATATCATTTGAAAAATACCGTTATTCAGGAAATGTTTATTCTATATGATATCTGAACGATGTGGATACCACTTAAGTATCGATATCTCTTGTCCATCCACTGCTTTTAAATACTTGGAGGGAATCTAGAACAGTAAGATTATTTTTCTGAGTTTCTTAGTGAGAAACAAGTTTCGCTGAATGGACTAGTGAGTCAACAATTTCTCATACTAAAATGCAAGAACTGTAGCAATAGGATTTAAGATCCCTATTGAGTACTTTTATTACTTCTTAATGTTCTCTAGGAGAGATCGCATCATGCGTTGCTTCATTAATACGTGAAAAATCGAAAAGCCGACTTGAAAGGTTTAAGTTGTTGTACTGTAAAATATTTTTCTTTTAACGTTAAAGAGCTAGCTAACTTGCTTCATTATAACTTTCTTAGTATTCATTAGCTTCTGAGAAACTTTTTGTTTCAACTTCCAGATTGTACATTGTTAAAAATTAAGTTATATAGCAATGTACAGCTACATAACTTAATTTTTAACAATGAGCAATGATTTTAGATAGAAATGAGAAGTGCAGAAATATACGGTAAAATCTTTTCCATGTGAAACGTATCTACGTAAGCTTGAATCCAAATTGTAAAGCATATTTAGAATGTTTTAACTGGATTTCTTTATTGATTCACATGAAGTGCCGTATGAACTGGTGTACATATAACAGTAAACAATACTATAGTTATTCGCCATGGAGTACTAGGGAACATTCACGCGATGGTCTTTTCACATTTTCGTCACAGTCTTAAGGCGTAAAATCATTAACTTTGTTTACATCTGTGGAACAGGGTGTTAGGAAGAGACAATCAAGAAATAAAAGTTGCGCATGCACGAATGTCGAGCTGACCTAGCGGAATCGTCGACTGAATGTTAGTGCTCATTTCGCTGTGATTGATAACACAGCGAAATGCCCCCACCCTTTATGCCATAAAGTTGAATATTTAAAATATTTAGGCAAAATCATTATGCTAGTTTCTCTTATGTAGCAAGTTCTATTGCGTAAGAGCAAAAGTCACCTAATGCCACTTGTGACTGCACAGCCCTCGTGTGAGCACTTTATAATGCACTGAAAATGCTCAGCAGTTTTGTGGGTTATACATTCTATACAACAGTCTAAAATTTTGCTAGGTTTGATAGCAGGGTCTTGTGTGGCTAAACTTTCTGTTCCACAAAGTGTCTTTGGTGTTTGACTGGATCCAAGTCAAGGGCATCTGGAGGCCGATCTAAGGCTTTTAACTCTGATCTACGGTTACACAGCTAATACTGAGCGAACAGTGGAAGTATATAGTTTTGCTAGAAGTTATCTATAACCAGAACATTGGACCAAGCTGTATATGGTCACTGAATAAATGCCAAGACGAAGCTCATGGCAGCAAGAGAGTTCTTTACATGTACTAATATTCCCTGGGATTATTAAGTGAACAACTCCACAGTATCAAATATCATTCACCAGCTTGAAAAGGTCATCATTTTGCGCAATGGATTCTTGTGTTAATATCGCCACTTGTCAGGCCGAACAATATTATGACATTTCGCAAATACCCAGTGGGATGTCGTGTTGCCAAACTGAGGCGATTCTAGCTCGATTTACTTTATCGGTAGGAAACACGATTAGTTTTTATTAGTACTGCGATATATAGAATTTTTGTTTCTAGTATGTACTTGTCACCATCAGTGAAAGGCGGTCACTTACTGCAACGTTGTTATTCACTTACAGCAATCAGACCAGATGAAGTAACGAAGGCCAGGATCCTGCAGAAGAAGGCCAGGATCCTGCAGAAGGAGGCCAGGATCCTGCAGAAGGGATTCATGGACCTCAGCTGATGATCTTTCGAACATTCAAATAAATATTCCATATGTTTTAGCTAGTTATGCATAAATTCCTAGTACGTCCATTCTGAGTGTTAAGACCCAAATGTGAATCCTGCACTAATATTGCTAAAAAGACATCATCTCAAAATACTTTTTCTGTGCTGTTATTCCTTTGCGATGAAAGTCCATTAAATATTTTTATTCATAGCTACGGTTTATTGATTAGGTGGAGCACTGCGACACTTAAAACTGATGTGCATGAATTTATATATCTTTGTATTTTGGCTTTATAAAAGAAAAGGCTGCGCTTAACAAATTCAAACAAAAGTGTGCTTAATTATCTTGCATTTTAATTCAGTGCATTTAGCTTCAAATCAAATTTCTACAATGAGATTTGACTAACACTGAAAAAAGTATAACATACAAGATATTCAAATAATAAGAAAAAATAACTTACTACAAGATTTGGCAGGGTTGAATCTGATCTTCGGCCCATTCGAGGAATGGAATTTGCTGTTTTGGTGAAAAACTGACCCTTGACTTTACAATGTGCAAAGCACATTACTAAACATGTACATAACAAGATATGTGAGGCTAAAAAGGAGAAAAGTGAGATTTAAGTAAGTAGCTGAAAGTTACTAAAGAAATTAAATAAATTTAATTTTCCTGTAATACACAAATAAAAACATAGTCCAGACACCTGACAAAGTTGAGAATGATGAATAAAACTATAGCTCGAATTGTTCCTTGTAGAAATTAAATATGCAGAGAAAGCCTAAAAATTAATGAAACGTTTAATATGTTTGAGCATATTGATGTGTAATAAAAGTATATATTTGGGGTTATTATTATTGTATACATGCCTGAAAGTAAAGTTAGAATATGACTTAAAAGTGTAGTTAGAGTAAAAAGACTAAATGGTTCAAAATTATTATGAGTACGGTAAAATTTCATAAAGAATTTAAAATTTAAGACAAATTCGAAATTAAATAATGTCACTATAAAAAGCAATGCCAACTATGCAGACTGATGTTCAAAACAAAGAGAATTTTAAAATTTTTTCGATTACACCTAGAACTGA
This sequence comes from Stegodyphus mimosarum, assembly GCA_000611955.2. Taxonomy (NCBI): domain Eukaryota; kingdom Metazoa; phylum Arthropoda; class Arachnida; order Araneae; family Eresidae; genus Stegodyphus; species Stegodyphus mimosarum. The sequence continues at coordinate 102,127 of KK119629.1, forward strand.
TGGATCTATTTTAATAAAATTTGGTATGGTCAAAAACTGATGTAATATAAAAAATGTATCGTACAACATATATCGTACACACTCATAATTGTGCATAGTGCTTACTCGAGCAGGAAGTTCTAAAACCAGAAGTCAAGATCGAAGCGAAAGGAGGTAGAAGGTATGATCCCTTCTAAAAGTCATACAGCTCTTAAAACGCGACTTCATGGCGAAAATTGGTTGAGTTTGGGAGAATATGGCAAAACACACTAGGGCTATTTGGCTAAGGGAATGGATGCCTTCATGGAGGACTTTCTAATGGAAATTAGCTTGTATACATGTTACACGGGGGGGGGAAACGCGAAACCGCCTATACAGCCAGTCCGTTCTCCTGGAATCGAACACAGGTCGGAACTACCAGCGTCATACCAAAATGTAGCAGTTTATGGATCTCTGTAGCAGTCTATGCTCTTCTGCAACAAATCTGTTTCCAGGTCCTCGAGCACTCTGGAAAGATAAGGCGAGTCGACAAAGACCCTCAAAAGTGCATCTTAAACATGTTCTTCAGAATCTGGAGATTTGGCTGTCCTATCTATTAAGTGAATATTCTCATTTTCCAGAAAATAATTCCCTAGATCAGCCCAATGTGGACGAGAGTTCTTGTCTGAGGGCCAACTGTCCCACTGATTAAAGCGAACGCTCCAAAATCCGTTTATCTGCGAGAATATCCGCTGTTTTCTTCCAGCCCAGTTCTGCTCACGAGTTTAGTATGGTGCAGAGAACATCGACTTTAGACTAAGGAGCAATAGAGAATCATTCTTGTACAGATTAGTCTTGATTCAACCTAACCACCGATTTTCCTAACTTCGTTTAGATAGAATTAGGGACTCTCTTCTTACCCTTTAGGGATCAGTATGACAGCAAAGGTTTGATAATCTTCACAGGCATGAAACGGGATAGGCGCGCCGACCTTCATGTCCTTGACAAATGCTCATTGACTGCTACGATGCATAGTAAAGAGATCTTAGAGTTCTATATTTGCATTTTCAGAGGTTCATTTGTCTTTCCGATCATTTTACGGACGAGAACATTCGCCCACATAGACCTAATGATTTTGTGGAAAGTGAGAATATTAACTGGATGGGTGGTCAGCCAGATCACTAGACTAATAACCCTATAGAACATATTTCAGACCCTACTAAGTCGACAACTGTAACCGACCTTTCCCCTTCCAGGACCTGAAAATCGCGTTGCTGCTGGAGTGGGGCTGATTGCCACATGGATTCACAAACTACCTCATTTCCAGTGTGAAGACACGTTGTGAGAGCTGTATGACTGTTAAAGGGAAACATACCTCTTAGTACCTTGTCGCATACTTGTAATATAATATAATACGTTTTGTATTTTATCATCCTACGTCCAGAACAAATTTTATTAAACTCTGTCAATCGTTTCTGGAGCTAATCAACCAAATGCAAAAATTGTCTTAATTCTGAACGCCAGTGCATTAGTTTATTTATCAATATAGTGGTTATTGTCCTTCAGGAGATCATATCAGTAAGAATCATAATTAGAATGAAACATTCGTGTAAAATTAAAAAAAAGAGTTGTGAAATTTCAGAGAAGATCTACAGATAAAGAAAAAGGGCTTGGAACTCTAAGCTCAACTTTGAAGTGGAGGTAGGTTAAATGAAAACCCTGTGGGTTTTGAGGACATTGTAAAAGAAATTATTAACAATTTTGAAATGAATGTAGAGCTTTTTGTAAACTTAAAGGTAATCCAAAGCTAAGATTTTCTTAACTTTAAATGTTTTAATTATAGAGTGCTTCTTCTGAGGAAAAAATGAAGTTTTCAAATTAAGATGCGAATAAGTTTAGATACTAGAAAAACAAATTAGTAAAATGCAGACACAATATTAGGTAAAGTACTACAAGATAAGCTATTAACAATTCTTTATAATTGGAATAAGCCTATCCTCCTGGATTTGAATATATCTTAAATATCGGTCAAGTCAATTATTTTCTTAATTTAGCATATGATGCTCAGAAACCAACATTTTTACTTTAGGTTTCAAATGAAACAGCAAAAGCACAGGAAACATACCTGTTTAATGTTATTCATCTTAAAATTTTATGAATTCAGATGATTAATTTATTCAGTTGGTTTCGCATAACATTTCTTGACTTTTGGAAATTAATTTCTATAGTAGTTCGTAATCTCTTTTAGACGTTAATCTTAACCATCTAAATTACGTCATCATAATGACTCATAGGTTAACATTGCCACACTTTTTGCAACCACTTTTAACCTGGTTTTAAAAGAAAAAATTGTCGTAAAATCATAGCTATCGTGTCTTTGCTAATGATAGCTTCGTCGTAAAAATTTCTATTAGATCGAAAAGTCAAGGTATTATATCGTTAATACAGTTTGCGACTCTCATCTCAACAAGTGGACAAACTTATATTCCATTCCTGTCGGAGAGGGAACAAAAACCTGCCCTATTTTCCTTCATTAGATTAATCACTACAGCTCCCACATCACGCACGACACTTCTACTGCGTCCATCACTGTAACAGCGTCCAGCAGCGGCCGAGCAGTAAAGTGGCTGAATACTGATCACTCGGTTCGGGGTTCGAATCCCGGCGAACGGGCTGGCTGCATGGGCGTTTTCGTGGTTTTCCACATGTGTAAACATGTATACGAGTAAATTTCCCTCAGAAAGCTCTCCACGAAGATATCCATTCCCTTAGGCAGATAGCCTTCGAGTGCTTTGCTATATTCAAATAAACCAAGGCAGATCTAACCAAACATTACCGTAACAATAGCTCTTTAATAATGTTGGATTAAGCTCCAAGGAAACTTCAATCAATGATATTTATGTTATTTATTGTGTTGAACTCTTTCAGTTTTTTAAAGTATTAGACTTATTCAGACAGCTATTTTCCTCAAGTATGTGATGATATGTTACAGAATTAAATGAGAGAATATGTATGACATATTTATTGGCGTATAGTACTTTTTTTATTGTAAGCCCATGAACATGTCTTACGCATTCATCTAAATTAATTTAAGTTTCTTAATAATACATTTAGGCCCAAAATTATTTTTATATGCATTTTACATTATATTTTACATGCATCAAAGATTTCTCAGAAATTGTGAACTATAATTTTATGAATTTGTGTGGAATGATACATATCATAATATCACATAAATATAAGTGAAAAAATTTTAAAGCACTGCATATGATGTAAAATTATAGCATGAAACAATAAAAATGGTAATAATATGTAAGATTTTTAATGTAATATGTAAGATATGTCATACATATTATTATATGTAATATCTAATATGTAAGAGATTTAAGAAAAAAAAGAGAATAAGCCAGAAAAGTGTTGAGGCTTATAAATTTAATATGGAATGTGACCTCTATGACTTATGCGCACACATTACAACGTGCTTTCATGCTGGAAATAACTTTCTTAAAACTAGTTTAGGAAGTTCCACTCCTTTAGAAAGGCGGTATTCGGGGCATTTACTTCTCTAGAAGGGTGATACCCCTTTGCAACTGCTTTTCTAAAGTATTCCCAAAAGTTTTTTATCTACAACTTCGCTGCAAAAACTGATTACATTAATTGGATATTTCACGGAATATCATTAGTTTTGTGTATATAAATGTAAATTTAAGCATGCATGCATATATATATATATATATATATATATAATTTCAGTACATATATATGTACTGAAATAGTTTATTTTCCTTATTATTTAAACCAACGAAAACATTAAAAATAGTTAAATAATTATTAGAACGTTTATATTTAAAGTGGCCCGAAAGATGAGAAAACGATCTGGGCATTGCTGGTCTGCTGTATTTGTTTAAATATAAATCCCATATAAATTATGCTTTTTTCCTAACCATTCACGTATTTGTTAAGTAATTCAATAACTGGGGGGAAAAGATACTAAACAAACTCTGGAACGTTGGAGATTAATACTGATATTTCAAAATGATATGCTTTCTATATTATTTTATTAATCAACACTAATTCTGAGTAAAATATCCTTATAGTCTGCTTGCAGTACCAAATAAGGCAAAAATCTAAGCTGTCCAATGAAATTACAATTTCATTAATGGACAAATGCTCCTTTGGAAAAGGTTCATTAACAGCCGATTAGCTTAAGTAGTAAAACGCCATCGTGCTACATCCTGGGTTCTGAATTAGGTAGTTGAATATGCTAGGCTTCAAGGCATTTCCATTGTTTTCCTTATGTGTGGCCTAAACCCAGAATTTTCATAGAATGTGTTTTATAGAAGGATTCCCTACCTCGGCAAATACTCCTGTATGCTGCTCTATTGTTGACTAGTCCAATTCCATCCAATATTCTGACCAATAAATACAATGTGTTTGAAAAAAATACGTGTGTATGATGCTTGGCAAAGACAAATTAATTCTAATAATCTCCCATGATTTTACTTCTTTTTCATTTATTGCTGGAAATTCAAAATTGGCTATTGAAATACAAATATTCTACATCTTCCTATACAATGAACAATGATATGATATGCGATGATCCTCACGGGTACCGGAATTTAAATATATAAACGGAAATCAGTTCCAGTATTTTTTACCTCAGGTGTTCTTAGACCTTCAGCACTGATGTTTTAGATGATAAACAGCAGATTGCCTGATATATAGAGCTTGATGAACCGTTTAAGAGCCGTGATAACTCTATGCAATTTAAACGTTTTATTAATTATGACCTTTTCAAAAAGAGATTATTTTCTACAACTAGAAAAGGAGACATTTGTTTTATTTAAATACCCCTTTGCAATTCTTCGCTAATAGTAATAATTAGACTATTAGTGTAAAGTTTAAGAACAAAGATTTAAAATTTGAGGTTATTTGCTTAAAGACTCAGCAAACTAACCTTGCTCGTCGAAATACTGCTTGCGATGCCTTCCTATTCGTTATAACTGAAGAAATACTGTGTTTAATGCAGAAACATAGATCACAAAGTTAGTGGGGCTTGATAATTTATCCTTGCTTCAAATGCTAAAATAACTAGTCTTTGATAACATCATCTAGATTATACTAGTGATATTGTCTGGCCTCAATGATGGTGTACTTTCGTTAAAGTTTTCCTTTGTCTACTGTTCAAAATGGAAAAAAGTTAAACGCTTCCCCGTGAGTTAAAAATTTGAAACACTTAAATTAAAATATTTGAGGAATTCAAATAAAGTAGTTGATTTTAGATTCATTTAATTTAATATATTTATTTATTTGAATTTTTATTAAATATGCTACATAACAATATATATTAATTTGCGCTTTTTTAACGTGGTAAAAGCACTCCAGCACCTTTCTATACTGAAATTAACAGCCACATGCAATTTAATGTTATTCACTATTGTTTTACTTGACTTAATACTATTAGTTACATAAATTTCGATACATTTTATAATGCTGCTTTTTTTTCTCTAAAGCAAAAAATATTTCTCATAGTTTTTTCTTCAATATATAACTGACATAACACAGTACGTAATAAAAGCAAACAAATTTTCTACGAGTTTGATTCAGTACTTCAAACTGCTACCTATATATATAAGAATATAGTATATATATAATTTGTTTATTTATTTTGTCATAGCTAATTTAATTTTAATGATTTCACCAAAGTTTTAACAAGTATTAGCATCTCGAACAATTAGCCATTTTCGACTAATCCATATTTTTACTTTTAAGACCTCTTAAATATTGCCCACCCTACAACTTTTTCCCTCAGATAGGATAATCACGATTTTTGCTCCTTTTGAACTTAATCTTATATATATATATATATATA